>LACB01000608.1:0-14755 GCA_030142185.1 Penicillium thymicola
CCATTGGTACTATGTAGTTCACAGATCTTAGCTCTGGTAAGACAGTCAAGCTCTGGGCCTCTTTTCCCTCGTATAGGAGGCATGTTTTAGTATATAGAATAAGAAAACAGTGCGAAAATATCTTCAAACGCGTTAATATCTAGTGCATATGCTAGCGTGTTAGGACGCGCGAGATTTAATATACTAATATAGTAGGCGGTCTATTGTGGCGGTCAGACCCTATGGTGGGACCCGAAGTACCCAAGGTCAAATACTCATGGAACACCACTGTATCTCGAACCCTCTCTTGAAACACGCTATACTTATTACAGTTACTCTTCCCCTGAACCCCTGTATTGGCAGTAATTCAATACACGTGTAAATAACAGCATAAAAATAGCTTCTGTATTAGACCTGTATGGTTCTTTGGCATTCTAGAACGTTGACCCTGCAAAGAGGCCAAACACAAGGGTTGTCTGCTCTTCTCGTCTGGAGATGTGGCAGGAATTCGAATCCCACTCCCGTCAACCGCGCACCGCTACACCGAGCGCGGTGTGTAGAGACAGTACTAGTGGGTAATATATATTTGCTTTGTGTAGCAAGCTTGACCTTCTAATGAAAGACTAGCATTTGCTTGACTGACTGGTTATGATCATGCTGACGTTGGATTCTTTGGAGCGTTCAGACGAAGACGATGACTACTGATTCATATCCCGATGAACATGATTTTCAACCGCATGTACTTGAACCTGGAGACCAAGATTCGCAATATGCTCCCACTCCAGGATACTACGGTCGCACACCTGCGTCAAGCTGTGGGCTCAGCCCTTCCCCCGACTATCACTCCGAGCACGATCTAAAAGACCTGTGCCAACACGAGCCCGAAAGACCCAGACTGCTTCAGCTATCCGAGTGGCACGATGGGATGCTAAGTGACGAGCTTCCGGCAAACTACATCCAATATACGATAGAATGGAAAGTTACAGTGAATTAGAAGGTGCTCTCGCGAGACACTGAAGAGGATGTAGTCCTGACTCCGAGTGCTTATTGGCCGAAGACCCTGAAGGTTAAGCTTGAGAGGTTGTTAATTATATCCTCGTAGCTCATGACCTTTGCCATGCCTACTTTCCTTGCTGGTCGCGATCTTCGACTTCGTTTTTCATTGTTTTGTATCAACAGCCGTCCGTTCTCGGTATGTAGGATGACATGGTCCGCAAATGCCTTTTCTGCTGCATGGGCGATTCGCTTGACGGGACTCTTTAAAACCATTATCCCATCTACGTCTCTTTGTCCATCTGATGACATAAAAGCTTGAGGCCTTTAGCCGTGATAGGAGTTTGTGGTGCTCGACTTCCACGGAATGGTTGACCGACTGAACAGTGTTTACCCGAGGACGGCAAATATCTCCTGGGAGTGGTTGGATATCTCTAAGCACCCGGTCTGGGTTCCACGGAAACATACCACATTTGGACCAGCCAGCGGTGATATTCCTGGACGTCATCGCCGCCGTCCGTGCTCGGTCGTAGAGAGAACCAAAATGCTCCAAGCGGACGGCATTAGCTCCACCCTGATATAGGAGGTCGACTTGTTCCCGGTAGGCCGTTTTAGGTGCACTGAACACACCCACGTCACACATCCGAAGGGTATGCGAGGTATGCGACGGAAGTCAGCAAAGAATTATATTGTTCTCGAAACAGAATTTTAGAACTTCGAGTGACTCATGTGCTGCAAACTCATCGCTGATCAAAAGCCGCGGCCGATAACCAGCGCAAGCCTTAGTCTGTGGATCAAACACGTGCTGGGTCCAGTACAAATTAATAGAGCTATCCGTATACCCGTTCTTGGAGCACGCAAAATGCCACCCGGGGGTGGTGTAAGTTGTCCAATTACTACGATGGGTAGAGGCAGGCCAGATCACGAGGAGGCTTAGAAATCTACCGTCCGCAGAGATGCACTCGACTGCGGTTATCATAGTCCGTTTAACGGCAGCGTCTCGGTGCTTGCTCAAATCGTCTCGGCCTACCAAATCCTTGACGGAGCCTAAAACACTCAAAAGCACGCCCACGCCCGTCTCGTCCATGTTATAGACATTCTCAGGGAGGATACCCGGATGGTCGAGCTCCGGCTTTATAATTCTAAACCACGCCTTCACTTTCTCGTAGATACTGTGATCGTGCCTCTTCCAGTCTATGGCTTTCAGTGTCCTTGCTTTCAGCTCGGGGTGTCGTCTGTAGAATGCTTGTGGCCAGTTCTTTCCCGGAAGATGAGATATTTCGTCCAAGGGAGGCATTGGGACGGTCGATGAGCGTCGGCGCGTGATCTGAAAAATGGTAAACACTTGGCTGATCAGAATTAAATTCCACAAAGGCTCTGATTCGCTTCCAGCTAGAGCTGTCGTACGAAATTGGTACCTGGTTCGATATACGAGGAATGACCCTTGGCTAATTCATACGAAGTATATAAATCTAGTCAAGCACCTGCTATAGAACTATTTATTGGTAGAGGTACAGTAAATATATATGGGATATGTAGGAAAATATATCCTGAGAGTGCGGGTCCCTCGTATGATTGCTCTAAAATTCGGGGATCATGATCTGTCAGGGGTTAATTAGGACTGTACAAGTTTTCAGGTCGATCCTCGTACGAAAAGTATTCCAGTCTACACATGGCCCCACTCTTTTCTCCCGTAGTTAAGACAAAGTCCTAAGACCAGTCTACTAGACTGCGCCCATTACCATGGGATAGTGAGCTTAACACTTTGTAATGTATCCCCCCTTTATCCTTCTATTCTCACCCCTTACTATCGTGCTTTTTACTCACGTTACGATGTCCCAAATTCAGCAATCCGAGTTTGCATCATCTTTATATGACGTAGATTCGACAATTCAGCATATCTTACCCCGAACAACTGCCCTACTACCCCTTCTGGTAGCCGACAGACTTTTGACGCACTTGGAAACTCCTTCCTCCGACCGCCTGTTCCTCTCATAGCCCCTTTAACGTTTGAACGTGTTGGACCTGATAGGAGAAGGCTATACATACTTTACAACGAAATGTGTCATAGCGACTGGATAGAATGGTGGTTACAAACTGACTATGGACATAAGAGTAAGATCAGTTGGGACTGAAACCACCTTTCGGATGTTTGGAAGCACTATGTCCAGGTTGCACATAGTGTGGATGGTGCTGCGAAAGTCATGTGTAAGCGTTGTTCCGCGATCCTTGAGCACCCTTAACCTAGGCTGCGGCATATCGTTATCCGCACTAGCATAAAATTCGCTAATATATTCTATTCTGGACCATCAGGTGATACTTATGAAGCTGACAAAACACAATTTTACATCTGAATCTTTATATGTTTGGTCATAACAGTACTCATCCCCTATTTCCTTCACGCCTCCTGGGAAATAATAAGGAACAGTATTGTATTCGTAAATAAATGTCTTTGTCTTCTACATAAAAATTTGTTTTAAGTATATAGCGAGCGAGTTGTACTCGCCTGTAATTCTGTTGAGATATAAGCCTAACACCATAAGCAGCGTTGCTTTTAGGTCGAATGTTTGAAAATCTACATATTTTAACAAATTCTAAAATATTAATTAATGGGTGGTGGGTTGGCAGAGATATTCTGAATCTCCACACCCGCTTAGTACATACCCAATTAGCATCGAGTATTATCGTGAGCACGTCGACATCGCGGGCGCACACGTTTGCCTACACACCAATTTTTCCGCTAAATTCCTAGTATACTCGACCGTTCTACACTGGTCCTCTGCTCGTCATGTCTTATTCCCAAGTATCAAGTATAAGGCATCTCAGTACGCCAACTTATTCATCGATTCAGACTTTCCACAATCAGATGAATCCTCAGACGCGCTAAGCAGTCAAAGCATAGAACAATCGACTCCTATCTTAGACACTCCCCTCCCCCTAGATATCCTCGTGCCCCCGACTTACTACAGCGCGTCGGCAAACTCTTTCAACCATCTTATATTCTCTACAACTACAACAAAACCGATCCAATGATAGAGACGTCTCGGATATAGTTTGTAAAATAGTGGCCATTGACTGAGTTTGGCAGCAAGAAAGAACTACAGGAATCTATTAGACGGGGTACTATACAGAAAAAGTCTGGTGTTTGGAGCTCATTTGATTAGGTTGCAAATGCGCGGACTAGCGAGCCTAAGGTTATGTGCAACCGCTATCAAAGTGTGGTTGTTCACCCAAGGTTCAATCGCTCTAGTCCCTCTCCTATAAAGAACCTTCTTAATAGTACATACTGCACTTAGCCGCGGAAGACTACTAAGCAAAGCATAGACCAGCTTCTCCGAGAGATAGTAAGTCTATCCTAGATATAATCTATCTCTACCTAGCCGCGTCAATCAACAAGCATAGAATTAGACCTCCGCAAAGCCCATAAATGAGCCCGACCTCCGGGCCCAAAGCCCAACCAGCAGTGGGCTCTGGGCCCAATCCCTAGGGCCCAACCAAGCCCACAGCCCATTAGTGGGGGCCTATAAGGCCCTCAAGAAAGCCCATTTCTATGCATAACTACAGTCTTGGCGCTCATAAATCTGATGATTAATGCCTGTTTTTTACGTATGTTCCAGTCTGTAAGCCCATACCTCGGGCCGACATTTTACCAATCCCAATCCGGGGGTTCAACTACTCCAAAAACCAAGATATCAAGATTCAACGGCGATGACCTGGTAATTAAGATCATAGATAAAACCAGCTACACTAGACACTATAGTTTACCAAGATTACCCAAAATAAGTCCAATTTCACTCTGATCTTCTGGCACTTAGAGAATTACTAAGTGTCAACATGTAGAGATATATATCTCATGTATGTAGAAGTAAGTGCATATTTCTGTTGAACTGTAAATTCAAGGGTCAAATTCGTAAATTGTAGGTCTACAGAATTATATTTTATATCAAAAGATAGCTAATCTTCTACTCTCGACGCCTGCTTTTGGGAAAACGTGATATTCCAGCTATGCCGGAGGTGAGAGAGGGTTTAAGATATCTCATGAGCTATGGGGTGAAATGTTTTGGGTGAACAAATTTTAGAATGGGGGGGGGAGATGAGTTATCTATGGGCTTTCTTGGGCTTTAGATGGGCCGAATCCACTGAATATGCATGATCTAGCCAACGAAATGCTAGTATTACGACCCTTCGTTTTAATGTTGACTGGCACTACGGAGTATAATCCTCTATTTACATCCTCTGTTTGCCTACCGCGTCGACAGTTCTCTCGTTGAGAAGGTAGGTCATGTCGAATTCTTCCTCCCTAACCCTGATTCCCCTGAAGCCATTCCCCTAAAAGCCCTTCATCTAATTCTGAACCTATTGACTGTCACTGATCATGTCGCAAAGCCAGCAAACTGAGTTCGGATCCTCTCAGTTGAGCCTGAAGACTTATCGTTTATTACCCCTTCGAATTGCCTAGCTACCCCGTCTACCTCTCGGCAGGTTGATAGCTTCTCGCCCTAGATCCCCTCGAACGCTTCCAATGTGTCGGCCCTGGCAGGAGAGGCCAGTATTTTCTGTACGACGGGATGAATCATAGCGACTGGGTCGATTGGTGGTTGGAGGCTGACTATGGATCTAAAAATAAGATCGCTTGGGAGTCGCAGCATGGTTCTGCTTCGGAGACCTGGGAACAGTTTGAGCAAGTGGCGCATACGGGCACTGGGAGCCCAAAGGTTATGTGTAAGCGTCGCAATGCAATTCTTGAGCACCCTTATACTACCAAGAAGGATGCCAATGGGAGGGTTGGTGGTCATGGAACGACGACTATTACCCGTCATCTTCAGACGTCAGCCTGCCAAAAAGCCACGAGTGGACGCCAACAGAGGGATGGAATAACAAGATTTCTTCAAACAGCGGTATGTTAAGGTGTATCATGTTATAGCACTACTAACCAGTGATTTCTACTTAGGATAACGGTCAACCATTCTCGCAAGATGCCTGGAACGACGACGTACAGTTTATCACTATTAACCGGCTCCCCTTCCAACTCGTCGAAAATGCAGCCTTTCGTCGCCTTATTTTACGATTGGCGTCAGCTCTAAGCCTTCTGACCATACCATCCGCTGATACAATCCGACGTCAGCTATCTGCTCGGGTCAAAGAGCGACAGCAGGATACACTTAGGATGCTACCAGAGCATACGAAAGTCTCGGTTGCGTTGGACTGTTGGACATCTCCATTTGGGCAAGCGTTTATGGCTATCACTGGCTATTTTATCGACGTGGACTGGATCTACCGCGAGGAGCTGCTCGGGTTCAAACCCCTTTATGGTACGCATTCAGGTGCAAACCTAAGTGCTGTGCTTATAAAGACGCTCACTGGGCATAGAATTCAGGACCGAATCTTTGTATTGACGACTGACAATGCCTCAAACAACAAAACTCTGGTTGCTTCGCTACAGCAGTCTTTACTACAACAGACTTTAGCCAGTGGTTTTAACGTTATCCGTATCCCCTGTCTTGCCCATGTTATCCGATTGAGTTTGAATCAACTGCTTGATCGTTTAAAAGCAGTCCCAAAGAATGAACATGCTGAGACTCAATGGGCATGTCGTCAAATGACCCTCGCCAAGGTGAACGCACAGAACCGGGGCATATCCCAAACCTTACAAAGGATGCGAGACCTCACAATCTTTATCCGGGCCAGTCCTCAACGTCGGGAGACATTCCTAAAGCTTCAACTTCCAGCCCTAGGGCTGATGCTAGTACAGGATGTCAAAACTCGATGGAATTCAACGTTTCTAATGCTTCGTCGGGCAAGAAGACTGCGTTCTTTCATTGTCACGTTTTGTGACCACTATGACTATCCAGAGTTCGCACTTAATGATGATCAGTGGCGCCAGGTTTACTATATTCTTTGTCTCACAAAGCCATTCTTTGATTATACCTTTGCCCTTTCGAAGACTTGAGACGTGACATCGCATCTTGTCTCCCAGATCTACAACTTGCTATTTGAGCACATTGAACGATCAAAGATACAGTTACCACGGAAGCGTGTCGTTTGGAAGAAAGAGATGCTTACCTCCCTCGAAGCAAGCCATTCAAAGCTGTCTGAGTACTATGAGCAGACGGATCATATGCGGGGGCATATCTATGCGGTTTGTACGATGCTATCGCCGGATAGTAGGTTCCAGTTCTTCCTTTCTGATGACTGGGCGGATACCAAAGAACTCCGTGATCAGTATCGTGTGGCCTTCCGAGAGGCACTTGTTCCCATCCAGGAACGTCTTACCAGCGCTAGCGCTAGTGCCCAAGGCCCTTACGGGCCTATCTCTGGATCGACACCAAGGTCATACCTTCATAAGAATCATAACCTTGTTCGAACCCAGAAGTCTCACTCCAAAGTGACACCGGGCCTAGTTGTGGATGAGCTGACGCAGTATCTCGACGGCAGTAAGTTCATCCTTATGTTCATCCCTATGTTCATCCCTATGTTCATGATACTAATTTCATATAGATGTGACTGATTCGGAGCTGCTATCCTTTTGGAGAGATAATCAGTTCCGTTTCCCGGCCATTGCCGCACTTGCAAGAGATGTCCTTGCAATCCCAGCGACGGGCGCTGGAGTGGAACGTCTATTCAACACTGCACGCGATGTCTGCCACTATCGCCGTATGAGAGACTTGCTTAAAGGATTTGGAAGCACTGCCTAAGTCAGTGGAGTACCCTAATTCGAGCCACTTGTAAGGTGCCACTAACCTTTACCTTTCGCGATAGCTACGTCAAATATAGTGTAACCTTGTATCGCATCTCTGAGCTCTCGGCTTTGAGTTTCAGCAACCGCAAGGACGGGCTGTCGCGTGTCCTCGTTGATCTATTTTGTTTTGTAGATGTAGAATTTTGCTCTGCCCCTCGAAAGCCTTTGTCTGATTTGCTGACGTCCTGCGTGTGTTGGCGTCCTAGTATACCGCGCCCCTCGCAGTAATCACCCTGGATTCATTTCGCAGTGTTTGGTCAAACAGGTTAGATAATTAGTGTTTTCCCACGAAATAATAACCCTTTTGACAATTTTCTTAAGTGTTTCTAAACAGTGAATTGGATAGGATCCGCCCTAGGACACGCCTTTTGGTCGCTGTTCGGTCAGCTGATTACATGCCGCATATTATGAGATAACATATGTGTGCCGGAATAAGGCGGTATGTCTAAACTACAAATGGATACCTCGAACACAATTTGTCAGCCCATGGAGTTACGAGTAACCACCGAGTGTCTACACATAGATGGAGTATTTCAACCTACCCTGGGTCGTATGTTCATTCTACCTTTTATTTTGAATAGAGTCCGCATGATTTCATTTTCCCCATATGTATAATAACCTATACATCTTTAACTTGTTCCCCAATGTTGATGCTGTGGGTGGTTGACGGCGGCCGCATATGGATATTGTCTGATACGATTTCTTCACAACCGATTTGTAGTCATATCATAGTCTCTAATCCCCAATTACAGCGGTTATTTTGTCAGCCATTAATATGAGTAGCTTGCCATTTATTCTAAAACAAAGTATCTAATACTGTTGCCATCAGCTTACGTCTGCAGAAAAGACTTCCATACCACCAGGCCGGTCGGTACTTCATCCTCTACGACTAACCGTATTATTTTGTTATGTATGAAATTGATTACAAAGTACTCTAGGGAACAATAATGCGTGTGAAGGGCTTGCCGGGTAGGGGCTGAGCTTTTAGCGATCGCATCTCTGATTTGCGTTGGGTTAAGGCACATTTGCTGTAGTGTTTGAGATACCCAATCCAGAAATTAGATAAAATACCCAACTTGGTTGCATCCACGTATGGTCGTACGCCGAGATGATATACGCGACATTCTCTCAAGGTACATCTGGTAGCTAATTATGCTATCGGAAATATATTAGGGGATTTCATAACATGAGACGTGTGTGGAGGCCAAGTATGTAGCTACTGTACCACTGAAACGTGGGTGTTTTGTTGCAAGTTCTAATAGTTACTTCAAATATTTGGCTCACAAGGTAGAATTATAAATTTTCTTCGGATATACCTATACGACTTGTCCATCCCAATTTTTCTCTTGCTGACTAAGCCGTCGCAAAATGAGATAGCATTCCAAATACCCAAGTGTGGAATCTTTTGACTCAATGATGAAGCTATCGACGAATCCATCAATGACGGATTTCATTGATTGAAGACATATCATCTGTCTTAAATGCTTGGGTTGGAGCAATTTCCCTCTCATCGCCTGGTTAGACCAACCGAAATAATTATCAAGGAAGCTACTGAGGGCTAAAAAATTCCAGTGCGCAACTGTATAGCGCTGAGCCTCACCGAGCCTTGGAAAATAATTCATTCTCTGCATATTTTCATTTGGTAGATGTGACGAGAGCCCGAGGTCGAACCCTTCTTGTTCTAATTTGATTCTCTCTGGATGAATCCATAAGCGACTATGGCGTCGAGAGTTCAAGTCTTCTATGGAACTGACAATAAAATTCATAACAAACAACGGATGCCAGGTACACTCTCTTGCCATCCAGGACTCTATCGCCAAATTCGAAAGCGTTTTGGGGGGTCTGTCGTTATGCTCACGGCAGATGAGAAAGGATAAGATCTTGTGTCGAAATAGTCTGGACTTACTAGCTAGCATGGCTGGTTCGCTTCAAGAAACTAAAACAAAAGCACCAGTCTATTGGCAAGATACCGCTTATATGATTATATGATTATATGCTCACGCCTCTTCTCGGCTGTGTTCAAATTTGTAAATCAACGAATGCAAATTTAGATTATGGCAAATGTGGAAAATATGAGACGTGAGATATAATACATAGTACTATTTAACCCAGTACCAACGAAATGGGTCAGGATAGTTACAGCAGTACCAGTACCATTTTTAACAAGCAGCCTGGATGTAGTTCTATTTATCATGAGCCTATTTTTATTGGCCTTATGATAATTATGCCCAAGTAGGAATGGCTAGTGGTCGCGAAGGCCTAGCCGGGATAGCATAGCTCTTCTCTTCCTTCCTTCCGTCCTTTATTTTTGATATTTAATGCGGAAAAGGCTGGCATGAAGGTTTGTTCAAATATAGCGTAACAGACTTATCGATGTACCCGCGAATAACGCTACAAGGTGAACTGCAAAGGTGGAGCAACTTTTCCCTCTCTAAATCAATTAAAAATTTATGACAAAATTTGCACTTCTTGGGCCAGTAACCGCTGTTACTTTCTGGCTTCTAGTTCTCTATATTTGTTGGGCCAGAGCGTGAGAGCTATGTATATCTCGGGATTGAGTTTGTATTTGAGCTTGCTATGGAATCAGGGCTTGTTGAAAGGCATAGAGACGTATATCCCGCCCTGACGATTCCAATCGCTGGGTAGAAGTTATTTGGAATTGATCACCGGAGCAAACAAGCATCGTACTGGGTGAGTAAATATACATATTTTCGTCAGTTTGAGAGTAGTACCGATCAAGCCTAGATGAATCAGCTTCTAATGCGTCCACAGTAGCATGCAATCTCTCATGGTCTCATGGAACATGCCTTTAATTTTGAACTAAATCATTTATTCCAATTACATTAAGCAGTCTCCCGACCGTGAGGTACCACTTTTGATGAACTGATCTATCTCCCGTACACACGATAATAGGTCCATCTAGATGTATATACAGTCCATACATTAACCGGTTGAGGGCGATCTCTCGGCAGAACTCCTTCTTCCTTCGTACTGTGGGAACCTCGACATGAGAAAGCCATGCCGTAGATAGAATTAGTACTCAGTGACGAACCTCAAACTATGGTATGCCTGGAGAATCTGGTGCCACTTGAAGGGAGATGAACATCGAGACTGCTTGCCCTTCGTGCTGAGTTGCAAATTGTCGAGTACTACCGAAAACAAAATCGATAAACACATTCCAAACCCCTCCGTAGGAGAATAGACCGTCCGTGCCATATATTCCTACTATTCTCATGGCTGATATTGAGCTTACCCATCTTAAATCCATCTCTCAGCCAAAGGGTATGAGCCAATGCTTCTAGCGACAGGTGCCATACCATGCCTCCATGTCCAATTCCCGTTCAGGAGCAAACTACCGCTCGGTGCGGGGCAAACGGGAATAGGATGAGGCTCGAAAATCCAACCACCGACTCTCCAACCAGATTATGCGCTGTTTCTACCCGTCCCTGGTGAACAGGAAAACGCTCAGCAAACTGGACAGTTCCAGGAACAACCATCTATGCCCACACAGGGTATCGAAGATATCTTGGCTTTTGAAGATCCTGGCCAACATAGGTTAGGGTAGACTGATGGGGTTTCGGAAAACGACCATCTGGTCAAATATTCTGAAAGCAGGCTGCTGCTCGTAAAGGAAGAGCCAGTGCACGCAAAAGCACCGTCATATTCCAACTACGTATCAGAAGGGCCCACTGCGAACCTGCTATCACGGCGCAAAGTCTCTATTGCTGGCGCAGGTTCGTGATATAGGACGACTTTTCCCTTCGTCTCGTAAATCCGGAGGCATGGGAATGATGTTCGTGAAATATGACCAGATACCCCAATCTCTGATAATAAGCTATATCAGTGACGAGCAAATTTGGTTGTCACTGAAAAGATTCTTTGGCTTGCTGCCACTATAAGCTGGTACAGTAATGCCCGACGTCGCCTTCCATGTCGAAAATATAGAGATTCTCTTCCAAACCCTAATCACTTGATACCGGAAAAGTTACACACGGTTTATCCATACCCGTAATAATACCAGTTTCTTTTTATGAGTTGTAAGACAGATACAAGAGCCTAAAATTAGAAGCCAGGAACTCCTAGAAGGTTCCACGTAAACGTAACAAACAGCGCAAACAGATCGACGGTTGAATTGGCAAACTATTAACTTCTCTATTCTGTATCTCGCAGTTGCTTTACTGCAGAGAGCTTTGTGCTTCCCGGGGGCCAATCTGGGGTCAAGGTGGTAGGCAAGGCTCAACGGTAAGGTTTTGTCTCGGAATCCCCACCATTGCTTATCATCATATTGCGTTCGGATCTTATTGGATAGTAGGGGTTACTGGCTAACGCCTCACGGCTCCGCTCAGGTTACACTCATCGGGAGATATTCACGATGTCCAATGGCCTTGCGATTAAAGTATTGGACCTGCGCTTCTACTATTTCCACAACGGAAAAGCTCCGAGATGTGATGAGTCGTTCGGACGTCATGTTCGTAGGATCGAGATTTCGTGCCTTTTTACCGGAATGTGATTCTAGGACCCTTAACAGTACGCGACGACATGACTTCCCCTAGATTTTTATACGTTTAACATCATACCAATCGGCCGTGGCACAGCCCTATCGGTACTAGCGTATCAAATGACTAGGGGTTGAAAGAGTATCTTCATCTCTCCGACATGGAAGGCGTTAACGGTCGCCACTGTATCAAATAAGTTGAGTCCCAGGTAGGGTGGGGGGTCTTGGCCTGGATCTTCGCACTTGGAATTAGTCACCATCAATTTAGAACCAAATTCCATCTACGGCTAACATAAACGGAAGGACTACAACAGAAACTTGCCTGATTCCAAGTAATGTGCAGATAAAGACGTAGACGAGAAGATTGCCATCTCCGCAAAATTTCTGATTTGCTACGTGCGGTTCAGCGCAAATATTGCAGTGAGGCGCGCGAGATATTGGATGCAGGAGCTTCGGTGGACGCGTGTAACGTTGACTGGACGAGTCGTATGAAGCAAGTATCGTACCTGCATGGTAAGGTGATGAGTATGAGTATTTGGATAGAGTCCTGTTTAACCAGTCAGTTCTGGGTAGAATGTCTGCGGAGGACGTCATTGTGCCGCACAGCCTATTTTGCTTGCTAGCGAGGAGCGGCGGAATACTTCCAGTGTGATAAAGCTTAGTTGCGCTGCACTTGGTATGCACAGCGTATTTCCTCTGATTCATTTACTGCTGCCAAGAGCGAGAGCAAAGTCTCCAGATAAACTACAGGGAATTTGGACAATATAGTGCAGACCATGATGTATTTTACAGTATAGCGGTAGCCTCTATACAGAAGCGAGAGGTCAGGGTAAATGAAGTCATCCATCCATCCCTTCATCCACCCGCTATATTCGTATGTTTTGCTACTACTCTGCGTAGTGCCTACGAGCTAGCACCCCCCGACCAACCCTCATTGGACTCTTGCAGTATTTACAGGTCCTATTGGAAATGCGTAGTAGGCGCTTCCCTCTTAGCTCACGACCACTGTTTACCCCCATAGGATCTAACAAGTCACGTAGTCTCCTCCAGCCTATCCTAGCCTTTGCCTCCTGTAATATCGCGCGTTTTAATTCACCAAGTAGCAGATACCCACTACTGCGGCGAAAGACACGGTAAATCAGAGGCCGCCAATATGAAACATGGATAATCCAGAGTCTGCAACGTAACCTCGCCAAGTAATAGTTGGCCAGGGAGCTGATGCCATACTTTGTACCGAAAGTATAAATGTCTATATCCCGCCATACTGCATCGTAAGAAAAATGGTATCGACAGAGATCTCCACAAATTAAATGCTTATCATGGAGAGAAGTTGGGAACGATTTTGAGGCAGGGGCAGATGTTAGTTGGGCCTCAACGAATTTTTGAAAGGTTTTCACCCTATCTTTCCGATCAACAAGTCTCAGCTCAGTAGAGTTCTTTACCTTTTCCGCGAAGAACGCTGATGCCTTGATCAAGTCATTCTTCCAAAAATGAAAAGTCTTACCCTCACAGATGACCTTTATTCTTTGTGCTGTCTGCCTACACACTGGGAAATTATCCTGTTCGTCCGTTTCACTCTTCATTGTGGGCGGGGCCGGACGCACGTTACGGTTATCTGTACGGTGAATCAAAATAAGTAGTAGGAGATAATAGACGTCTTTAGTTTTTAAGGAACGGGGCAACGGCTATTATTGGTATGGGCAAGTGGTCTAAAGGCCTTATTCAATGCCATTAATAGATCGGGGAATTTGGACTACGGCTACTTAACCTGGCCTTCAGGGCGCCAGAAGGGGGCTCGGCTGGGGACAACATTCGATCTAGATTTAGAATCAGAGACGCTAGCGCCGAATGGTGCTAGATATAGTTTGCAAAATTATCTCCTTATACAAATCTGACATACAGCATTTGGCACGAGTATTCATCGTCTTTATATAACAGGTGGTAGGCATTAAGTTGAATTTGCAACTCTTTCGACTTGTCATTCTGCAGCGAATGTTGTCAAACATCGCCGCCAACATAACCACAATGATAAGGCCATGTTTGATAGGCACAGTAAAAAGGCCGTATGCACAAATCTCTTGATCCTCACAAAGATTGATGCATCTTCCCATGGACACCCCAGAATCTACTTAACTTTGCTAATGCTATAATGGTTGGTATCTGCATTTCCTGCGAACCCCATCCCCATCAGGCTAGGAATGTTGGCCCTGTATACATTCATCAGACCGATGTTGCCCAAATTATACACACACACACAATTTATTAACGCCCGGCGGCTAAGCCGAAAGGGCAACTATCCCTGATCTACTATACATGTGATACTATATATACTATATGTAGTACTGTGTCTCCTCAGAGCCAATACTTAAAGCCTTGCAAAATATGTCATCTCATGTCCGTATCGTAGCGGATTCTCGTGGGTTAGTAATTTTGTTAGTAGGCTGGCTTGAAGGCGCTTCTCTAAGTGGTGAATATCCTATTTTCGGCAGTTAAAGCGCGTCTATCATCTGTAACACGAGGTGGTTGGTGGGTTAGATCGGCGAAAGGGG
>LACB01000609.1:0-14752 GCA_030142185.1 Penicillium thymicola
CACTGGCAAAGACGGCCTGTTAGGTGGGCTTCATTCACCTTGTCAACCCAGAGCTGGTTTTGCGCCCCGTGGACGAGGTCGAGAAGGGCGTTGGTGTCCATAACGTGAAGGTGGGCATTAATGATGGGGGACGAGTGCGTGGTAGAATCCGACTTCGGTGAGTGAGCTGGTCGAGATGGACGAGGGGGCTATGCCGCGTTTTTAGGGTCGGTCGTGAGCTTTGAATGTCTTAGACGTCACCGCAATATGCAGCTTTTACCGGGGCTGGCTACAAAGGACGATGACTGGCCACCTTTTTAGATTATATCAATCACCCTGTATACTCGGGACATTACCTCGAAAGGACTGCATATCATAACTGCCCACCATATTCCACTTCAAACACAAGAATGGATTATCGAAGGCACAATATAACGATGTCGTGGGTGCCTTAGGCTCAGGGATCTAACCCCGCTAACTTTGGGGGTTGACTTTCTTGCTCTCAGATAGTTTCTCCCCTCCCTCTCGCGTTCTCAATATGTTACAACTTCACTGACCATTGGCAGTTATATAAGTCCCGAAGACCGGTTTTGCAAGCTATCTTAGAATTGTCTTATAGTTCGTCAAAAATAGAACTTCCCTTCTGCCTCACTTTATCTCACGCTTGAGTCTCTATTCGTCAGATATCAAAACGTGTTATCCGGAAACATTCGATGGCTACATGGTCAGAGAGGTACGAAGAAGGGGGCTTACAAACAAGCGGTTAATAATGTGACTTCTACGCCGCATGATATAGAGCTATGGTTTCTGAAAGAATTGATGTGTTTTGTATGAATCAAACTGCCAACCCCCACGGGTTCTGCTTAGCACCACGTAGCGAGACACAAGATAATGTAGATTTTTACAGTCGCCCTTATGTTTTCAAATCCACACACCGTAATGCAACTAGACATCATCGGATGTCGGATGTCAGATGTCGTCGCTTCCGTCAAGAAGAATGTTTATCTCGGTTCAAGTTTCGGCTTCGGCTTCGGCTTCATATTCGCACTAGTGCCATTTTCCTGAACTGTTAGCACAAGGACTACATAGATAGAGCACATACGGTTGCTAAGCAGCGAGCATGGCAGGTTTCAGCAGGATTCCGGGATGAGATAACGCCGCCGGTAGAAAAGAATTCCGGCCCAGAAATATGACGGCATTCACACTCTTCTTGTATTCTCTACTAGGCGGTAGACTAAACTCACTGCTTTTTATATCAACCACGTTATCCTTCTTGGGACATCTGGCCAGATTTCTCGACCTTTGTCATATCGTTATGGCAGATACAATGAAAATGTGGCAGTACGCCAAAGTTAAAGGCAATATCGAGGACGCCATTCACATGGTCACCGGTCCTATCCCAGCAGCCTCGTCTCTCACTAAAGACCAAATCCTTGTCCGTGTTCTTACCGTCGCCCTCAATCCAGTCGACTGCAAGCTTCCTGAGTCCTACGTGGGATCTCAACATATACGCCAACCCGCCATTCCTGGCTTTGACCTCTGCGGTCGAGTTGTTGCCGCCCACGCCTCGGTAACCACCTTCAAGGAGAACCAGCTTGTCTTCGGTGGGTTCTCACGTGCTCCACAGAACGGCACATTGGCAGAATACGCGGTCATCTCGGCTTCTGAGTGCGCCGCACTGCCTGACGATGTTGACCCCGAACATGCCGCCGCTGCAGCGACTGCCGGAACGACGGCTCTGCAGTCACTTCTGCCTGACATTGTCAAGCCCCGGGCCAGTATTTTCATAAACGGCGGCAGTGGCGGTGTTGGAAGCTGGGGTTTGCAGTTTGCGAAGGCAATGGGCGCCAGGGTTGTCACCTCATGCTCAGGCTCAGCCGTCGACATGTGCAGGGAACTCGGCGCTGACGAGGTCTTCGACTATAGACAATCAGATATTATCGCAGAGCTAAAATCCCCGGATTGCTAGTTTCGACCTCGTTGTCGACAATGTTGGGGATAACTCGGATTTGTACGATGTTAGTCCTATGATCCTCAAGCCTGGTGGCACTTTCGTCCAGGTGGGTATCGGCGGCAACGTAGACCTCGGAAGCATTGCAATGACGGTGAAGCGGTCGCTACTTTGTGAACTCTAAGAATTCAACCGAGTCTTTAGCACGGATTGCACAGTGGATGGCTGAAGGCAAGGCCAAGGCAGTGATTGATAGCAAGTTTACCTTTGCGGAGGTATCGCAGGCCTTCCAAGAGCTGAGGACTGGACATGTTAGAGGCAAGATTGTTATTCTAGTAGCCGAAATTTGAACATACCATCACTAGAGTTGCAATTCTGATCTTGTGCAGTAGGCCAACAACCCCTTAGACATCTGCAGTGCCAAATTGTACCACTTTATTCTCATCGCGCCTTTCGTGAACTCTCGGACTGCTTGTATTGATGGTATCGTTCTGCACGCATTAACTGATGAATTGGGGTTAGACCGGTAACTACATGTGTATAAATTGGGTTGTGGCCCACGTATAGAGAGAAACACTATAAGCGCAAATGAGATACATCAGCAATCCAACATCAGCGCAGAATGGTAATATGCCCGTGAGATACTTTACTATATCCACTATGCTACTAACCTCAAGATTCCAACTAATCAACCCAACTCTAACTTTACCAACTCGTCACCCCACGCTCACGATCAAACCCAGCACGCAACTGCTGCCCAGACTTGAGCAACTTGCCCTGCAAGACAGTATACCGAATAATATTCTCACACTCTTCAGGCCGCACACGCGCCAACCAGATTCCCTGCGCGGCACCCTCATCTTCGACCCGCTCCTCCGCATCCGCAGAAGCATCGCGCTTGTACCAATCGAAGTCTCGGCGACGGTACACAATGACATTAGCAGAGTACTTGTGTCCACCGACATGGCTAATGAAGTAGATACCCACACCTCCAGGCCGCTGGTCGTCCATATCACGGTATAGACCGAGCGGACGCAGGTGGCGCTCGAACTCGCGGCGGAGTAGGGGTGCGGATTGCCCGCAGCGTGCGTCGCGGGTCCGCTGTGAGCAGAGAAGGATTACTGCAGCGTGCGGACTGGAGTGGGATTTGAGCGATGTAATGATTGATGTTGTGGATGGGTGTGGGAGGTCTTGTGGGGTGGGGTTTTGGTCTTGGTTTGCCTCTGTTGATTTCTCCGGTGAGGGTGGGATTGCGCCTAATGGCGTTGTTGTTGTCAGAGACCGGTTGACGAAGTTCTCGATCAGATCTGGGACTAGCTGTGGGGTAACGTGCTCGACGACGGTGAAGCTAGGAAGCAGAAGGACGTTTGTTGGCTGTTTGCCTGCGTCGGCCATGTGGTATTCATCCGGGACGGGCATGTTTGATGCTGACAGTTTGAGTCGCTGTGAAATGTTGCTGTTAGCTTCTGTGTGTGCTTTGTGGCGGTGGATATTGTCATACCCCGTTGCTCGGTTCCAGTCCTCCCTTCTCGATGGCTTCCATGACGCTCCCTTCCTCGTCTGCCACATCTCTCACCCAATCTGACTTGCCCGTTGCAACGAGCATGTGCGTTGCCCATCCTTTGACTTGTCCATATAGTTCGTCTTGGTGATCGACATCGAATTTTGCGGGGTATTTGACTGTGCATGACGCGCAGTCGTGCAGGCAGTCTTCGCCGTCTACTACTGGATCGACATTTTTGAAGAGCTTATCGCTCGACGAGATTGTTTGAAACCCCTCTGCGGCGAGCGCATTGTCGCCCACAGCGTCGGTAGTGATATCGGTCTTGGAGGAGGCAGCAGAGACATTGGAGGAGTTAAAAAGGGAGGAAGTCCCTCTGCGAAAGAGATGCATTGTTACGGGATTTGGATATATCCTTCAGTAGTCCAATAAAGGAAAAAAGTCTGCCACTTTGGCCTCGTTTTCTTATGACGCGTGGTCAAATGATAAATTGATCTTATCAATCATTTTGCAGGTTCGCCAAGACTCGGTATGTTTTCCGCCTGACTAAGTACACCCCCACTTCCAAGGTTGGCGCAATTGAGTGACCAAATGGCGTTGCGCTAAAAGTAATATACAGGGCATGAATGTAATATTATCACTGCCTACGTCCAGCATAGTCAATTGTATACGGTAAGTCTGTCTGATCTCGTGGCTGCGCTAGGCGAATGACACTTCCTCCCGAACTGCCGGATTGGCCAGATGCCACGCGTCGTAGAGACCTTGTAGAAGGCGTGCGAAAAGAGCTTCGTGTCGGGTAGGATCCACGGTCTATGGAATGTCCCGAAGCGGGGCTCTGTATCGCGGGCGCAGTGTCATACCTGGACTGGGTTTCCCAGGTAGATGCATTCGATGGACGAAGGCTGTTACTCCGCATGGACCCCGGAGCTTCGTCGTAACCATACGACCCCACGGTATCTGTTTCTCCTTCTTCATCTGAGGGCCCAATGACAGATTCACTGTAAGCTCGTCGGTAGCTTGCGCTGTCGCGAATTTCATCCAGGATCGGTGGTGCAAGGGATGTCATCCCTCTCAGGACCTCCGCGAAGAGATGCATCAGGTCGCGGAATTCTGCCTCGTGTAGTTCGCGCGGCGAGAATCGGGCGTGTTCGTACAGCCCAAGAAAATCTGCACCGAGTTCTGGCGGATAGATAGCCCCGAGGGACGTCAGATGGCGGATATATTCCCTCAGACCCATGGAGGAAGGTCGTTGTAATACTTCCACCACGCGTGTATCCGGGAGAGACTGTGTCGTAAGGTCGCCTGACGGATTGAAGTGGTATGTAGGCACAGGTGCTAATGAATCCGCAGGGGCAAGGGAGACAGCTTTGGCTTCAATCAAGCTGGGGAGCTCCTGTATGACCGTGCGATAGGGTAGATTCGGTAAGTCTGGCGAATTAGGCGAAGACCAGCCGGGGTGTTCGACATGGCCCCAAGGGGGTCGTTCGGGGTCAATGAGAAGTGGACTGTATTTTTGGAAGCTGTCTTCGTCGGTGGAGATATCACGCGGGCGGGCTTGGTACGCGATGACAGCGCTGCGGACGAGGCCTTCCTTCACTAATCGCCTAACACTCTTGTTCACATCTTCCTTCTCCACGGGGATCCAAGCTTTGGGTATGCCAGCGAGTGCACTCCGATTGGTGTAGATGCGTGTCGCATAGATGAGGGCCGCAATTATAAAAGTTACCACATATGCGCCGATAATGAAGAAGACGTTGGTGAACCGACGCGTCTCGTAGCATTGGTAGATGGCATCCGCTGGTGTGAGGATGATGAGGCCGAAGAGGATGAGGGTGAAGAAGAAGAACCCGGTTGTGTTGAGAAACTGCTCAAGTCTGACTGCCATGGTTTCCCATGTGCCGACTGCACGGCATTTGGGTGAAAATTAGCAGATCTCAGCCATGAAGCCTGAGGAGCGAGTATGACGGGGAACAACATCTACGATTCCGATAAGGATAAGATTTAAAGTTGAACACGTGATCTGCGCGGAGGAGGTACTTTCTAGTTCGGCGGATTTTCGACAACAGACAATTGCTAGTGCTCGCTTCAGGGGGGATTCCTTTTGTTTCATTTCAGGTTCAGCAGACTGTTGTTTATCTTAATTCTGGTGACAACAACCAACAACCTCTCCGGCCTCCGCCAGCTTCAATTTTACACTCTTATCACATAACCCCTATCTCCGATACCAAAAAAAAAGTGCCGAGTCAACAAACTCACTGGAGGAACAAGCAATGGATCAGGTCAAGCCCGCTAGTGAGCAGCAGAATATGTTGCACATCCTGGTCACAGGAGCCAACAGGTACAGCACTTATAACAAACCCATTGAGCTCGATTTCTTATACTGACTTGGATTGGACCATTCGCAGCGGTCTCGGATTCTCTGTTTGCTGCCGCCTTGCCGACGAGTTCCTCTCCTCCCACCCAGAATCCGAATCTCTCACCATAATATTCACAACTCGAAGCGCGCGCAAAGCCCAAGATACAATCCGCAGACTAGAAGCACACCTCCAATCAACCCCCCCCTCCGCATCCGCCGTCGCACGCGTCCACTTCGTCTCCGAGACCGTCGACCTCGGCGATCTCCGCTCAGTGCGCGAACTCTCTCGCAAATTAGTTCACACTCTCCCCCGACTGGACTCAATTGTCCTCAACGCCGGACTAGGCGGCTGGTCCGGCATCAACTGGCCCAGGGCCATTTGGGACGTATGCACCGATCTCCTGCACGCGGTGACCTGGCCCTCCTACAAGCTCGCACCGACGGGCGTATTAACAGGAAAGCAAACGAAGACCGAAGAAGAGCCCGCACTCGGAGCAGTTTTTTGCGCAAATGTTTTCGGACACTACATGCTGGCGCACAACGTGGCTCCGCTGCTGAAGCGGGCGCGCACGAACGGGCCCGGTCGTGTGGTCTGGGTTTCCAGCCTCGAGGCGACTTGGAACTTCTTCAAGGTCGATGATATTCAGGGTTTGCGCACCGATGCGCCATACGAGTCTTCTAAGGCTCTCACTGATCTCCTCGCCCTGACTTCCAATCTGCCGAGTACGGCCCCCTGGGCAGTCGATAGCTTCTTGCAGTCCGAGACGGAACTTGACACACATGCTATTCACACAGATGTCCCCGATGCGACCCCGCGCACCTATCTTTCTCACCCTGGTATCTGCGCCACATCGATTATCCCTCTTGCTCTTCCCCTTGCCTGGGCGATGGCTGCTACTTTCTGGGTTGCGAGAATGCTGGGCTCGCCCTGGCATCTATTGTCTACTTATCTCGGCGCTTGTGCTCCGGTGTTCCTAGCGCTGGCACCGCAGGCTGACGTGGAAGCGGCCGAAGAACCTTACCACCGGGCCGGTGGTGGTAGAGCGAAATGGGGTTCGTCTTGCGGACGTCGTGGAATTGAAAGTGTGGTTTCTACTGAAGTCGACGGCTGGGGACATGGAGGTGTTATCGGCACGCCTGTTGTTGAGGCTGATCGGCTTCGACGTCGGAAGCGCGGCGCGGAAGATCTTACCAAGGAAAAGAAGGAAGAGTTCGAGGAACTTGGACGCCAGTGTTGGAAGCAGATGGAAGAATTGAGAATGCAATGGGATGAGATTCTGGATCAAGCTGAGGCTCGTTCCTAGAGATGGTGTCTCGACGCAAAGAATGGCTTTTTCAAAGACTCACATGCTTATGTCTCTCCTTCGGTTTCCTGCTGCTTGATCGATTCGAAGCAGAACAGCTTCAATGACTGTATGTAAATGTATCTCTCTTAAACTGTATGTAATAATCTTCCAATGATACTTCTACAAAGATACTGATATGAAACATCTGAATAATCGTGTTGAAGATCAACTGAACTTGAATCTTTTTTTTTTCTGCGAATTTCGCCTCCCATTATTTACATCAACAGAACCAGCCCCACGCCCATGTTCTCATTAAAACGGATATGGCATGATTTCCTTGCCCACCAATTACCAGAAGACGATCAAAAAAAAAAATTGAAAAAAATGGAACGAAAGCAGGTGGCCAAACGCAAGGGAGCGGGGATGTAGTGATGAAGCCCTCAATATGTAGCACTAAAACGGGGATAACTTGGAAGGATAAACGTAGAGAAAAACAAGACTAAAAGGGGTTATTTCTTGCAAAGCAGCCGAAATCGCACGCTTTCACCATCTAGGTTTCTGAGTGAATTGATTATCGGACGAAAGGAAGGAAGTTGAGGGCGATAAACCGTCACGGAAGAACAGGCAAGCCGGCAACAGAAGAGAAGACAACGCAGTAAACGACTCCGGTTCTATGCATCAAGGAGGGCGGACTGGAGGGTGGTATCGGCACGAGAGTTGAAGGGAGGTATTTCAAAAGGCATAGCGACGTGAAGGAAGAGGGAAGTAGGAAAGAGGGATTACATGATGATCGCGGGAACTGTATAAATAGATTAGTATGCGTTTGTAGTGATCAATAGAAAGCAAGACTTACCATCAATGTTCTGCTTGATGCTCTTGTGGGGAAGAATCGAGCCACCGTTGACATACACCTCGTCGGCGATGGTAACGTCGTCTCCAAGAACAGTGACGTTCTCCAGACGCGCCCAGCGGCCAACAGAGCTGTTCCAGCCAACAATGGTGGACTTAATCCAAGCGTGGTCCTTGACCTTGCAGTTCTCCATCACGACGCAGCGCTGGAGACGGACACCGTCGCCAATGACGACGTTGGGGCCAATAACCACGTTGGGACCAATACGGCAGTTCTTGCCGATCTTGGCGGTGGGGTCAACCATGACATTTCCGCCGTACACGTAGGGCTCTGTGTGGGGGGCAAGCATCTGGGGCTTGCGCTTGGCCAGGGAACTCAGGTACAGGCAAGTACCGGTGAGGAAATCCTTGGGCTGACCGACATCCATCCAAAAGCCCTCAAGATCGTAGGAGTGGAGCTGGCCCTCCTTACATATGGCGGGGAAGGTCTCCTGTTCGATGGAGGTCGGACGAAGCTCAATGCGCTTGAGAACACTGGGGCTCAGAATGTAGATACCGGCGTTGATGCGGTTGCCAACGAATTCGACGGGTTTCTCGACGAAGCGATCGATGCGGGAGGCATGGTTGGGCTTGTGGACGACGACACCGTACTTGGAGGGCTCGTCAACCTTGGTGACGACGATGGTGCCCTCGTCACCGTGGCTTTTGTGGAAGTCGGCGAGCTGCTTGAAGGGGTAGTCGCAAATAACATCCGAGTTGAGGACGAAGAAAGGCGAGTCATCCTTGCCCAGGATCTCCTCCGCTAGCTTGAGCGGGCCAGCCGTGCCCAGCGGTTCGGACTCGACGGAGAACTCAATGTTGACTCCGTATTGCTCCTCGTACTTCTTGAGGGCCGCGACCATCACATCCGGGCGGTAGTTGACGGCAAGAACGATATCAGTAACACCCGCAGCAGCCAAGCTCTCGACCTGGTGCAAGATCATAGGCCGGTTTCCGAACTCCACCAACGGCTTGGGAAGAGTGAGGGTCTAGAACAATTCAGTGTTAGCATTGCATAGTAGAGGATGAGACATAAAAAAAAAAAAAAAGGGAATATTTACCAGAGGACGCAGGCGGGTTCCGAACCCTCCAACAAGAATGAGAGCTGTAGAGGGGTTAGCGGGGAGAAGTGGGAAGTCATTGAATATACCACATACCCTTCATGATGAATTGAGAATTGAAAGTAATAGGAAAAATTAGAAAAAGAAAATTAGAAATCAGATAGAAGGCTAAGCAAAAGGAGAGAGAGAGAGACTCTCTGTTATTTAGGGAACACCTGGCCGTTGATGGATTTATTTTCGTCCAAGTGGGGGCACGTGAGTGGCGGTGATTGGCGCGGTCTCTGTTTGCGGGAAAAAGGGGGCCATATACTTCGACTTTCACCTGCTTTTGGAGGTGTTTTGGGGAGGTGTTTTAGGAGATTGATTATTTTACTTGATATTAAATACATCAAATTATACGGAGTAGATTGACCATTTCTTCAAGTACGTTCTAAAAGATTTGACAGCTCTGACGCGTTCATCAAAGTCTCTTGGTCTCCTGAGGTCTCACTAGTTCAGCCAACCCCGGTCAATATGTCCAATGTTATTGCATGGTTTTTACCGGGGTGATGCAGATTGCACCCGCGAAAACTAAACCTCAAATTTCCTGTTGGTCATGAGATGTCGCCCCTGAAATTTAAGTGATGGGGGAGAGGATTTCTTAAGGTTATGTATGGTGTTATAGTGGTGGGGGAAGGGGGATTATTCCCTCCTGGGCTGTTCAGCTATTACTCCCCCTCTCCCGTCCCAGATCCGATGGGTACCTGGTAACTACTTACTTATATTGTACGTACTCAAAAGATTCATACTCTAGATACAATATTGTACATATCTTTATCAGGCTAATATTTTAATTACATTTTATGTATACAAAGTATAAAGTCTGAAAGTCTGAAAGTCTGAAATCAATTAACTCACCTATTGCGTATCCGGAGGCAGTCCACGTGGATGTGACATTCCAACCGAATCCGTCACAAATCGGAGCATCCAATTTCGTACACGACGAGCCTTAAGAATCGGCTGATCATCCTCGGAGCTACCTTCTTGCATCCTACCCTGGTAAAATCCAACCGCATCCGTCACATCTACCGGTTGTCGATGCAATAGCTCGACCGTAGTCATCCCTCGGCGCAGACTTTGCCCATACACCCGATCTTGGAATGTACTGAGCCCGACGGTTCGGAGCAAAACGATGTCACGGGGTCGAAGTGACGCCAGCGATCGACCCAGGCGATCCGCTTCATTGTTCTTAGCAGTGGTCGACGTGACTGGCTGGAGCCAAAAATTAACTCCAAACCCAGCCCTTGTCTCGTCTCCAACGACGAGCTCGACAAGGTCCAATTCGGTTTTCCATTGTCGCGTTATTATCCGACGTGGGGGGTGAACTGCCAGCACCCCCACAATCATATTCACCGTCATCGTTTGCGGTACGATGGACTGGATGTACCTGGCCGTGGGAAGGTCTTGCAAATTGCTGAGGGGTCCAGGGATATGGAGGATGCGAGGTGACTTAGGGGTGTGTGGCTTGTCCGGCCCCGTAGAGCTAACCAGCATGCTATCCTCGCCCAAACTGCTCTCCTGCGTGGAATCTGCTACCTCCACATCTGAGCCAGCTACCTCGGAGGTTTCGTGGATGGCAAAGGAATGGTCGTAGAATTTAAGAATCGAATCTTCTGAATGCCCTTCTGCGGGGGAATATGTTGCAACAGCCAGTTGATGCGAGATGAAGAACGCTGGATCTGGATCCTCACAACGTTGGAAAGAGTCATAATTGTCTCCTAACTTATCGACTGATGGTGACCGTAACACTCTCCATCTTACAGGTGGTTGATCCAGGGATAGCTGTTGTTCTGGACTCTCCGTATTCTCGTAAAAAGGAGGTATGGGTTTGTTGAGAAGCTCGTCTGTATTCCAATCCAGGCTTGCTGCCAACGGAGACCCTACCAAGAAGATAAATTTTCGAGACATCAGTCTGCATTGGACGGCAGAATATACAGGTCAAGGGGAGCTCTTGTCCTCGAGAAAGACCGTAGGCCAGAAGGTCCCTGAATCCATTGAGCAATGGGTGTCACAGTGTCGTTCTTAGAAGCGTCAAGAGGGTGAATGAAGTTCAAATTACCGTGGAAGTCAAGACGTTGGGATTCGTAAAGACCGGGCCGCGAACCATGGGCAGTTTCTGTGGACAACACCGCTGACAACAGGTGTGCCTGGCCCTTCCTACCTACTAGTACTCCATTTACTACCAATTTGCTCGCAAAATCACCCATACATAGTTTAATCAATTATACGGCATTCTGCTTTAAAAATGTTGATTTCATTCCTTCATCGGAGTTTATAGGAGTTAATGGCACACTTAAATCCATTTATAGTGTGCACGTGCCATTTGACATCACGTGATTATATTACGGTCGCCCATTCAGACACAAGTTGGCCGTCGCCATTCGCCGCATCAAAGCGGAGCACACTATCGCCTTCCTCTCTATCTTCATTCTTGCGTCAACGATGTCAGTATCTTCGACTCAGGCTTAACAGATTCAATTTCGCTCTTCGGCTGTAAATTCGACCAAGAGGAGCACACACCAATCCTCGCACCCGGCCAAGTGCCGCTGTATATCGGACAAGTCATGGCCTTCCAAGTCCCGATCCCAATGCCTGTGAGTACCACTTCGCGATTTGTCATCCAGATCGCACAACTGACACAACCAACTTGCTACTAGAATGTCGCTGCCGTGACCTCGGATCTCTGGCCTTCAATGTATAACGTCCTGGCCGCTCCCTGGAAGCAGTCTGGGCGAACTCCGACGACCAAGCTCGGCGAGTCTCTCCAGCGCAGTACTAGCCAACAAGGAAATGAGACAGTATGGCATAACCTATCATCTATTTGGCGTCACCCCATGCTGATACAAACAGATCTCTCGACGCGCATCATTACCTGAATACCTGGAAGGCGTTTCCATTGAAGCCCTACGCGCGGAGATCGTCAACCGGCCTTCGCAACAAACATGGTCGTCGTTGCTTAACCGAAGTATGTTTTGGGTTGAGCAAATTACCTTGATAAATTATGTCTAACCATCGCATAACAGACAACGCACTTCGGACCACCTCGTCTTTCACGCCGATCCGCCATGCTATCCCCGGTGCTCGTTCATACTCGACTCTCACCCCATTCCGCATCAACTCCCTACGAACGGCCCCGAAGGTCAATGGTCTCTCGAAGATACAGCAGCAACGGTTCTTGTTTGGGGGTTCCTGGCATCACGTACTAGCCCAGAAGGAGAAGGTCGCTAACAAGAGCCCGCAAAACGCAGATGCCCAAAATGCTCTTTACTCGGCTCTTTTGCGTGCCAAAATGCCGGGCATAGTTATCGAACGACACCGGAGCGGTTATTTTGCAAGCGATCTCACAACTGAAGCATTGGTCCAACAGGCCCAGTCAAGCGTCGGTGGCGCCGACGGTGGAGCTGGAGCTTTCGCCGGGTCAAATCACAATCTGAGCCCTGAACAGCTCCAGGCAGTCGGCCAAGCGGTCGCTGCTCGGGCTACTGGCAGTCAAATCGGAATGGGAAAGCAAAACGGTACCGGTGCCAAGGACGCTCCTCTTTACGTTGTGGTCGACGAGTCTCTCGGAAGCACAGTGTTCCGCTGGGTCAAATTCTTGCTCATTTTCGGCTTTTTCACTTACATCTCTCTGGTCACGGTCACTATCCTGGTTGAAACCACTGGCGTTTTGAAGAACGTTCGGGGTGCGCAGGATAAGGAGGCCCAGCCCGAGCAGCAAACGGCTCGCTTCAGCGATGTGCATGGCTGTGACGAGGCCAAAGATGAGCTGCAGGAGCTTGTGGAATTCCTTCTCAACCCAGATCGCTTCTCTTCCCTAGGTGGTAAGCTGCCCAAGGGTGTTCTCTTGGTTGGTCCTCCCGGTACTGGAAAGACCTTGCTTGCGCGTGCTGTTGCTGGCGAAGCGGGTGTTCCATTCTTCTACATGTCTGGATCTGAATTCGATGAGGTATATGTTGGTGTTGGTGCCAAGCGTGTTCGTGATTTGTTCGCTCAGGCCCGTGGCAAGTCTCCGGCTATCATTTTCATCGATGAGCTGGATGCGATAGGTGGAAAGCGAAATGAGCGCGATGCTGCTTATGTCAAACAGACGCTCAACCAGTTGCTCACGGAACTTGACGGATTCTCCCAGACTAGCGGTGTCATCATCATTGCTGCTACCAATTACCCTCAACTGTTGGACAAGGCACTCACTCGACCTGGTCGGTTCGATCGTAGGGTCGTTGTGGACCTGCCTGATGTTCGCGGCCGAATGGACATCTTGAGACATCACATGAAGGAAATCCAGTTTGGTACTGATGTTGATGTCGGAGTCATTGCACGTGGCACCCCGGGCTTCTCCGGTGCTGACCTGGAGAACTTGGTCAACCAAGCTGCAGTCCATGCCAGCCGTGACCGTAAGGCTAATGTCGGGTCGTTTGACTTCGACTGGGCCAAGGATAAGATTATGATGGGTGCTGAGGCTCGCAGTCGTATCATTCAAGACAAGGACAAGCTCCTGACTGCGTACCACGAGGCCGGTCATGCCCTTGTTGCACACTTCTCTCCTTCCTCTACCCCGCTGTACAAGATCACCATTGTTCCCCGTGGTATGGCCCTTGGTATCACCCACTTCTTGCCGGAGATGGATACTGTTTCAAGGAACTACACCGAATACTTGGCGGACATCGCCGTCTCCATGGGTGGCAAGGCTGCTGAAGAGCTGGTTTTTGGCCACGACAATGTCACTAGTGGTATCTCCGCTGTAGGTTTTACTGGTTGTATTTTTGTTATTTTGTCGATACTAACGCCCTCATTAGGATATCCAAAGTGCCACTGAGACGGCCTTCACACTGATCACCCGGTTCGGATATTCCAAGAAACTCGGTAACGTCGACCTGTCTACCAACTACGACAGCCTATCATCGGAAACCAAGCAAGAGATCGAGGGTGAAGTGCGCCGGCTTGTGGAAGAGGCCCGCGATCGGGCAACCAACATCTTGACCGAAAAGCGCAAGGAACTAGAGCTTTTGACAAAGGCGCTCATCGAATACGAGACGCTCACAAAGGAGGAGATGGAGCAGATTCTGAAGGGCGAGAAGATCAGCAAATTGAAGTCCTCTCCTACTGCGCCGCTGAAGCTTCCCGAGGCTTTGCAGTCGACCAATCTCAACCCGTCTGCCGCGGCAGGAAGAGCACCCACGGTCAATGAATAAGCTCACCTCTACACATTCTGTAATCTCCCCTTTTCATTTTCATGTCTTATTTTCTTGCTGGCTCTACAGACACACCACCTACCCTGTTTTTCGTCTCCATTGTGCATCCCGCCATCATTCGGGCGTCTATTGAAAATACCATTTTCCTCGGTTCCTCTTCTACATCATGTCTCAGCCAGGTCGACTTTAGTTGACTCTGGTTATCAGTTGGCCGCTTTTTTTGCGTGTGTAATACCATTGAAGCTTGGATTGATCTCTGTACATATTCCCTGTACGTTGTACGTGGTATGTCACAATCTGTCTTTTGATTAATTCGTTGCGAACGTAGTGGGCAACGATGGTCCAATATCAAGAACAGTGCTCCACGGCCATATATACATGTACACATCAAGTTGCTTTTCTGCTGCGCATAAAACTGTTACATAAGCTGCATGACTCGCCCGGGAATCACTAGGGACACAACAGCTTTCTCTACTGGCACAACAAATTATGTAATACC
>LACB01000061.1:0-89798 GCA_030142185.1 Penicillium thymicola
TTATTTAGTATGACACGCACACGTCCACGGGTACCCAGGTGTATAGCGTTCAGGGTTACTTTGACGTGATTTGTGCCTTGATGCCTAATTTTGGCCTGGCAGAAAAAATAAAGATACCTGGATTACAGTTACAGAGCCCTTAATAAGCAAAGTACCACAGTTCGTTCTACTGGCCTAGGCAGTCCAAAAAAATGAAGATGCACTGATTTGTATGGTGTGCAAAAGCTTCATCTTTTTGGACTTACAACCCCCACAAATATAGAGATGCAGTGAATTGTATGGTGTGCAGAAGCTTCATTTTTGTAGGTATATTAGGCAGAATAGTTATTCCACGCTGAATGGTTTACAATACATTGTATAATGAGGCCTGAAAGCGGTCTAAATTCAGCCATAATCCAGGCATAAACCAGGCCGAACTTAGGCATCAAGGCACCAATCCATCAAAGTAACCCTGAACGCTATACACCTGGGTAACACGGGTGTCATAGACCGGCAACCCGCTCATACTTCCGGGGCGAGCTCTACCGATATCCATAGACTCTCGACTGAAGATCATAGAAGATAAAGCTAAACCATATCGAGGCCGCTCTGTATTCATACTGCGCGGGTATTTAGACAATACGGAAACACCATGATTTTACACAAAACCACGCACGATCGTGGTGTTTTCGCTGCCACCTCGACTTCACCAGACCGAATATAGGATGAAAGAAAGAGCCATATAAGCCTAAGAAACTGTGAGAGATTTTCTAGACTCACAACTCATTTTCGTACTTCTCAGTCTTTTCATTTGCTTTCTTCCTACGTGTTACTAACAATGTTCTATTAACTATAGCGAGACATTTTTTTATCTCGAGTCAGGGACACAGTAACTGGAAGGGACCAGAAGCATATAATTTAGACGTCAATCAAACTAAGAAGCACCAACTTTATCTCCAATGAAGACGGACAACCTATCTACCATGCAGTCCGACATCGATACTTTTAAATCCCTCGCTCAGCCCATGATTGAATGATTCCCCTGTTACTCTCCTCATATAGTCTGACCTCCACGGTTTCTCCATCAATAAACGTATTGGGTTGAGTGAATTTCCATCTTGGCCTTGGCTTCGAGCACACAATCTGCCGCCATTGTTCGTATATCCCCTCAACAGCACACATGGGCTCATATAACTCCTTACAGGAGGAAATGTCGGCGGTACACCGCCATATGTGTAGGCGACAGAGGTAGCGGCCCAAAGAGGGTTTGCCGTGAGAGATGATTTTGTTCCGGTCGATGTGGACGGTGAGAGTGGAGGCATTGGGGTCATGGGAGATGTGGATGACGCCGCCACCATCTCGGAGAAGGTGTTTCAGAATGGAGAAGTGAGCCTAGGCAGCAGATTACTTTTTAATAAGGCTAAGGCATGAAAAAGTAGGTATACATACCTGGTGGTGGACTTGTCCCCAAGCCTTGTTTTCAAAGTTATAATGTTCGAGAGCCTGAAGGCCATCGACACCGATATTGAGATAGGTGGTATAAAGGACTAAAATCGGGTTAGTAGGCTGAATTCAACGATCGTGGTAACACTTACGGTCGTCAGCCGTGATTTCACTGGTATCAGTGTACCCAAAAATACTCAACAAATCCTTGTTGTCCATAAGATATTCCGAGACTAGAATGGCACGACATTCCTCAACTGTTCCCGCCAAATTTCCAAAAACGCTAGTCCAGGTTTGGCCAGGTAAATAGTGCGAAGTCACGGCTTTCCCGTTCAGTGGACTGATCGGCGGGTTCTGCTGATCAAAGTTGTAGATGCCCGGAGCGGTTTCGCTGAGGAGTATACCAGTTCCGTGGCCCACCAGCTCATGGATAGCGGTAGTGAGAAATCTGACAAGGTGTGTGCTCTTGCGGAAGTGCTTTAACTCTGATGGATCGACCCAAGGCATAGGTAGGTTGGGGTTATTGTTAGCACTGAGACGATTTGCGAGAACGATATTCTTAAAGCCACAAGTCTCTCGGATATATTCGTACTAACCCAATTGTCAGCTTCATCCAATCCAGAAAAATCCAGAAAGATCCAGAAAATCTTTCAGAGCTTACATTGGGAAGATTGGCGGCTTCAAAGACGACACTGCCGCATACAGCAAGCGCTAAGAGAATTAGTATGTGGTTTTACTTGCCCGGGAAACCGATATTAATCTCACCGTGGACGCTGGTGAAGTCAGGGGCTTCAAACAGACTCTTCTCAAATGGGCCTTTCCCATCGTTGACACCATCGACTGCCCATGGGAGTTGTCGAATGATGGAAGTTGAACTCTCGACAAAGCGCTTCAATCTCGACGTTTCGCCTGGATCGGAAATTCCGATCATAGCTTCCCACTCCGACCTGATACCAGCCGGATCACGATAACTCTCGATGAAGCCAATCATATTCTCTACTCTTGCGGACACATCCATTACCCACGCCTTTTGTGACTCCTGGTAAGCTTCTAGGCTACCAGTACTAAATGATTCGATGTAGAGCTCCAAAAACTGGGTTTGCCTGCTGTTGCTGACGTATTCTTTCGCCCTCGTCAGATCCGAGCAGATCTTTGACATTTCCACGGAGTGATCACCCCTAACGATGAATATGTCATTTGCCAGTTTGTGTAGACCGTTGGCGGGAACACCAGTCTCTGCGGAAGCTTGAAGCAAATGATATGTAGTTTTTCCATCCTTGATTAGCTTTCGAACTCGGGTATTCTCAGGCCCAATCGAGTGTTCAATCATTGCCTCCGACACGTGAGCGATCTCCTCTTGGGACATGTGTTCAGTGCCAGGGTAATAGCCGGACTGTGCGCTCTTGCCGGGATATCCGAGGTTGAACGGCGGAACTGCCAATAGCGGACCGATGATTTTGTCTAGGCTTTCCTTTGTCTTTTGGGAGATGCTTGAGAGCCTCTGCAGTGTTTCTGCAGTCAGATCTGGGATGAACTTTTGGTCTCCTTCGCCCTGATTGCACAGTCAGTGTTGTTGCTAGAGAGATCTCGCCGAACATACATAGAAGTTTCCTAAGTTGCAGAGGAACATTGCGGCATACTCCAGAAATCTTTCGAGTTCTTCGGATGTGATATTGCATTGGGTGACTAACGTGTCCCATTTTCCATTGCAAGCATGATAGAGGTCCATGATGAAGTCGAAGATGCCTGGGCTTTCTGGCGACACCTGTCGCATGATAATTCTGCTCCCATGCCATGCTGCCCGTGCACAGTAGTGAGCATAGAACTTCTCACGCGACTCGAGAGCATCGAAAATCGGTTTAATGACTAGCTGATGGATTGGTGTGCCAGGGGGCGGGGTGAAGGAGCTTTTGGGAACGGACATGGTACTTGATGCAGCGGTGAGGGAGGTTGTGAACAATAAGAGGTGCAGGGACAATTCAAATAGTTCACTTCAAGACTTGGGAAAAGGCAAGGTAGCTATAGTGGAATGAGGCCCAGATTTTCAATGTGGAGGAGGAGTAGACTGATCCGCAGAAAGACGTAGCTCCATAAAGACGCTGGGGAGCACGGTCAGCGGGGTTAGCACGTATTGGGTGGTCTCACATTCTTTTACTAAAATTACAAAACCCCGCAGAGCGAGGGACTAGCCGCTGACTGGGTGCGGGCCGGAGTCAAAATGCAGCAGGGGCCAGGGGTATCAAGTCACTTAGTCCAATTGACACGATGTGAGATTCAAATGTGATCTCCTAGCGCCCACGCTAGTACGTGGCTAATCAGCGCCCGTTGCCGCCCCTCCATTTTGCCAAATACCGTATCATGTTATTTTTGGGAACTTCATGTGGTTACATACGTGCCGAGTCAAGAGACGAGCCCTGCATAACCGCCCATTACCTCTTCTCAGATAACTTTGAAATTGCTGGACTCGCCCAAACCGTTGACAAATAAAATTCCTGCCACCGAACTCCTTCGAAACCTGAAGGTCCGGTTGATACAGCACTGAAAACCTCCGAGGCTGATGGTCGCCTTTCCTACGTCGAAATAAAGGAGTAGTTAGCATCTTTTGTCTGATGAAGGCATAGCGAGTGGCAACTTGGCTTTTCATTTTGGCTTTCTATTCCACTGATTTCTGTGGACCAAAAAAGACATTGGGAGATAAGAAGAGTTCAGCTCCCCGTAATCCTTTTTTTGAAGCGCCACCACTCCACATCATGCATATGCGAAGGTATAACTATCCAGGCCAGGAGTCGGAAACTAATATTAGTAACATTGTTGCCTTAATATGCCTGAATATTTGCCGGCAGAAAATATGAATACCTGAATTACCATAACAAAGCCTTAGTAAGTAAAGTACTTGAAATCTAGATTTGTGTAGTGGGAATAGCTTCAATATTACCCGGGAGGCTTCCATTTGAGAGCTTCATTTACAATACATTGTAAGAGCGGTGCCAATAGGCGGTAATACAATCAAGCATATTCAGACATATTAAGGCAGCAATATTAGTAATAATTGGTTTTCCGACCCCTGGCACCTACGCATGCATAGCAAACGCAAGGTGGAGGTCCGAGCCAAACCCACTGTAGCCTCGTTCAATCCGGTAAGCTACAGCTTGAGGGTATTGCTTTGCTTACTCAAACTCGTGTTTTCTCTCTTAAAGGGTTAAGTTAAACTTCTTTGAAATGCGTCTCAGGGGTCGGCATGGTTTCCGATCCGGATCTTGAAGCCCACGTTGGCCGACGACCCTCTGCAAAAAGAGGTACCTCAGAATTTTGGTCGGCAATATGGCGATGCCCCGCAGATATCATAAATGTGAGCTTTGCCGTATCTGTATTTGTGATGTGTTTTGTTCGGTTGCCATCCACTAAACACAGTTCTCCTAGCGATCATTTCCTATGCTTCCGATGAAACCCAAATCGGGTAAGCGAGCGAGGGATTGGTGTTCTAGAATGAATCAAAATAAACTAATAAAGGTCCTTGTAGCTACAACAACCGACGACATGTCCCTGGATATCCACCTGGAAGCAATAGAGTTGCTATTTGGGCTAGGAATTTCACATGTACAACAATGGCCAGGAATGCATGTCGTATGCAGTCATTTGGAGAGGAAGTTTGAAAATCTGCTGCGCGAAGAGTTTGAAGTCATCTGGAAAATCCTCAAGCGACAGAGGCCATCTAACGCTGTTGAGGGCTGGCACTGGTGCCTTGCAGTGCTCCGGGGAACCCAGAGCCTGCAAGCAGATGAAAGTGTGAGTATGGAGGAGATTTACCATCACTTGATCAAAGGAAATTCGGCCGGATTTAGTGGGTTTGAGAAGGACTGCGCTCTGCTTGCGATATTTGCAGTACTCTGCTGGGCATCTATGACGATAGACCCAGACCTGGAATTTGGTCAGACTACCGAAACAACGGGAAATGACCGACAATTACTCCTGCGCGCAAAGTGTGGCAGCGGATCAGGGGAATCTCACCAGGTTTCCCTCAGGCAATCTGCCAGAAGGCCAATCAAAAAGGTATTCCGTGCTATAAGGGGTACATTGGAAGATGCTGGAGACGATAGGGCCACAGAGACGGATATAATTTACGAATCAAGTGTCAACTGTTACTCTCTATTTACGATAGGTCGGGTGAGGGTGAAATGGGTTGAGGACCTGACATCTCATCTTGCTTTTGATCGACAATCCCGAACACTTTCCGTGTTCTGTTTGCCAACATTTTGCGTGAGCAGCATTCTACAGACACAGCAACTCAAGGTTCTTTCTCAGTGAGTACTTTTCACGCCCTCAAAAATGCATTTGGACGAATCTTCTAACCTTCTGCAAGGGTTTCGTCTGAGCTTCTTCCCTCCAATTTTTATACGCACAGCTCAACCCACGACGCATCATCTCTCTACCGTGAGGTGCTACTCTCATACCGTCTTCTCTTCGGCCAGTCCTCACATTCCCGTGACATTGCATCAGAACTACTCGAGCAAGCCAATAAACCTTCCGGAGAAATCGACCCATTCCTTCTCACCATCTGCAGCGCCTCGGTCACACAGTCTCGCTTCCTCCGCCGCTTCAGGAAGTCTAGAATTCCCGTCGAGCTATTTCCTACCTCCAACATCGATCTCTACAATTCTCTCATCGAGTCAGATACCTACTCCGCCCGGGACGACTTCCCGCATTTCGGAACTCGTCTCTTGACGGTGCAGCAGTACAATCTGAAGCAGCAACCGAGTAGAATAAGAGATTTGTGGCGGGATCGGAGAAATCCATTGCAGTGGTACACATTTTGGGCTGTGTTATGGGTGGGTGGCATTTCGATTTTCTTGAGTATTTTCCAGCTTGCTGCAGCGATAGTGCAGGCGTATTATTCAGCTCCAACATCCACTGCTGTGGTGTAAAGTTGCAAGATATTGTTATACCAAGGCTACTTCAACTTAATCCTCAGAGCGCGAAACTAGAGAAGATCCAATTTAATGCCAATAGCGTCATGAACGGACATCGGTGTTAGTGAGGCTTACTGCGCCGGATTTCAGTGCATTCCAGGGCAGCGGAAGTGAGAAACTGGATATTTCTAGTTGGACGATAGACAGCCTTCATGTGACGCTGTGAGCTAACAACCGGGCGTGCGGGGGCTGTAGAACGAGAGTCGGTAATAGTAGCTATCACCACTGCAATTCAAAGCCCGAACAGCCAATTAAACCTCAAAAAAGCCAATGAATGACTCAAGGCCTTGAATCGTTAATGCAACCCTTAACCAACAAGTCAATTAATTTGGCCCTCATCTCAAGCCTTGGTATGAGTGATTGGTTCTTATCGCCTTCAAGCATCCTGGTACTGGAGAGTGTATTGCTGGGATTCTTGATAGCCCAAGCCCGATCTACAGAAGGCTTACTCTTTAAAGAAGAGGCTTTTGGCTTGTAACCAATTAATTCTGCCAAAATTCCCTCACGAGGCAAATATACAATATCCAAAGAATCCAGGCGAGGAAATCGCCTGCGTGTAAGCCGCAGCAGCCTTCGGCCAGCACATCTTGTAATTTTTCATGTGATCAATCCACAAACAAAAGTGATCGAACTAATCGGGTAATGGTGCCGGTTGATTTACATTTCATACGAATAATCATCTCGACCATTGATTGAGTGCGATAATTCAGCTGAAATGGGTTGCATCATGAAGCTATACTGTCATACGAAGAATATTCCATGTACACCAATACTTTAGCGAAATGCCACACATCTGACCTCAACGCTCTCCCTTAGCTGCCCATTTGCCTCTGGGTTCAAAACCGAACAGTGAAATCCTTCTTCAAAGATGTCAGCATAAGTTTCATCACTCGCCCGCATGAGATCCTTAGACAGGTAGGAATTAAACTTACGAGCACGCTTCCCAAAGGAATCAGCGTTACGAAAGACAATCAAGTCCTCCACCGACTGATCCTTCATGAAATACCATTTATGATTCTCATTGAAATGCAGAATGGCATTCTCATCAACTCGATCACGTCTGATGGCATCGTTGATGCGAACGTCAGTTGAAGGGTCGATAGTCGTCCAGTCACACATCGCCAAAGGCCAGTCATTATTTGGGCCTTGGAGCGGTCGCCAAACGCTAGTAAGAATACTTCAGTCTTTATCAAGTAAGTAAGTAGTCTGGGAGGAGTTATTTTACTTCAAAATATCGAAATCCTTGCCTTCCCAAAAGCTTTCCTGCCCTGGGAACGCACGTTCAAGATTCATGTGTGCGCCCCTGGGAGAACAGTCACTGTGTGGTCTTCGTGCTGGCTGCTCGACTTTGGCATAGATCCTGATATTGGCAGGAAAGTCCGGGTCCCTCTTTCTAACCTGTATCTCATCCGCTTGCGTTAGATACATGTTAAAGTGTAGAAATGAGAAAAACACCATACCGTACAATCATAGCACTCAATTCTCGAGTACCCTGGGAAATTCTCATGCAAGATCGCTTCAATCTCATACCAGTAACCTTTCTGTACCTCCCTCTTTCTTGTTAACGCATCCTCAGCATTTAATCCCGTTTTTGCTCTGATGAAGCAGAAACCATTTTTTTCGAGGTCCCATTTGGTAAGGTCAGTGATGGGATACACCTTCACATCTCTCTCATCGTTATGATGGTTCGAGGCGCGTGCACCGGGGATGTGATCAACGGGCACGTCGGTATCGAAAGGTTTCTCGATATCGAGAATGGGGTCTTGGGCTAAATAGGAGATCGATGTTTCCATATTGGCGTGATTGGTTGACGGTATAAATAGTCTGTTTGCAAAGTTAATAGATGGGTCGTATTTCTTGGTGGAAGTGGCGGGGGGGAAGTATATAAAGGAGCTAAGGCCAGATTTTTCTACATATAAGTCTAACTGTCGTATACCTAGATAGGCAGTACTAGACTGTAACCGATCACATGCGCAAAAAAGGTCCCTCGATTTCACCCCAATCCGAAGGTCCACGTAGCTGCTTCCATCCCTGTAAGCCCCAACAGGGGTCTTTGTCAAATGGTACTCATCCACGTCGAGCAGATGACCACTTGACCACCGTGCTCCACGGCTCGCTAGTTAATGAGCGCTACTCGACATGCATGTCATTGCTTAGACAAGAAGAGGGGTCTTACTCTGTTGAAAGCTGCGAGCCCCAAACAGTTATATAGCACCACATATCCCAATTTATCGCCGGTGCTCCAACTTCAACACCTATATCGTCCCACTGCAAAGATAAATTCCAATCTCAGACCAGGAATATGCCCGCGGAAAATACCAACTCAGACCTCGTCCAGCCTTGGCGGGAGTGGTACACGGCTTTGATGGGCACAACTCCTAAGGGAGAGGCTATTACCATGAAAGATGATGTCGACGCCGGCATGAATCCCGCCAAGTACGGCATGAGTCAACACGGAACCATTGCGCTCGATCCTCGAGCCGATGTTGACTTTTCGAAGGAGAAGCCGAAGCCCTCGCGGTCTCTCAAGTGAGTTCCACGAATAGAGAACAATGACCTGTTAGCTACCTATGTACGCAGCTAACAGACCCTTATCAGGAAGTGATTTATGTTTATGTTACTCGATAGTGGGAGCTCATTTCTCTCGTTAAGGTGGAGTCAGACTTGAGGACGAGAAATATAATTTTAAGAAGGTCGGGGGCATCAGATCAAGGGGTCAAGTTACGAAGGGCAGTTCTATGTTCTATGATTGCGACTGCGAGAGGTATTGAGAGGTATTTAACGAAATATTGATACTTGGTTGTGTTATTTACATTACCTGTGCTCGACCGTCATCCAAACCTCCAAATGGCGGGATTGTTTACTCCCAACCGTAACGAACTTGTACTTTTCAGATCACAACCTTACGCGAAAAGTGGCCTAAATTCTTTCTTACCCATATTTCTCAATCACACTCTTTTAGAGCCAAGAAATAGTTTATGAATATTGCTCGGGCTAAAGGAAAGCTGAATTTTGTTGGTTTTAGCCTAGAAAATGTCTTCATCCAAGGTAAAAGACTTGAATACTTTCCACAGAAAGAAAGGGGCAACCCGACGTGAAAACAATTGGTTCAAATACTAACTAATTAGATCAGTATTTTATTTGTTGAAGCCCAATAATACAGCCGTTAGTGGTTATATAATTACGTAGAGCTTTTCTCATTCATCGCTCGCTCGTCGCCAAGGATATTAATTATATTATAAATAGAAATTCCGGGCCATGTTGCTTTTGTAAACGGTGACAGAAATCAGTGACCAGTATTGTATGAGTTCCAGAACGGTAATATTAAACTCCCCAACTAACTAAAAACTTATGAAATGGACAATTTTGTAAACTGTGATGATTCGAATATCACACGTTGATGCATATGCATGGATTTAGATAGTCTTTCTCTTCCCCTCTCTCTTTCTTCCTCCATACTTAGTCTCCTGTCGAATTGGACCTTTTCTTTCTTGATTTGTACTGTCTACATCACACTGACAAAGAGTAATATGCGCCTTTATGTGAGGTGCCTGATTCCGGTGTCCTAGGAAATCCTCGGGTAGATACCCACATGTAGAGACATCATATTTCCGACAAAAGGTACTAGTTTGTTACGCGTGACACAGGTAGCTCCTTTAGCGCATGCGCCAAGTTCTCGTAATCTGTACTCTCCGAATCCAGGGTGATTCGTACACCTTTTCCAATGCGTAAATCACCCAATCTCGCCTTGCATCAGTTGGGCTACAACTTGGGCACTATTGCCGAAAGGAGTTATCATCAGCGATTAATCCCGTCAAAGATTGACCCGGCTTCGGCCAATCATTCCTCGTGCTGTCGGAGAGAGCAGCAGTCGCTTTGCTGTCGCACAGTATCCTTGAAGTCGGACGCTGACATCCCGTAATGCGTTTTCAATTACTGCAGCTTTCCAATCGTGTCCCTCGTAGTTTTGCGTAAACAAAAGGTTATGCTCAACATATTCTCTAACCAATTTCCCTTCAAGGGGGCTATTCTGTCTAAATCTAGTGTTATGTCAGTCCTCCCTCTTACACTTGGTAGTGGGTGGTCAAAAGCATACTGAGTTGACGTAGGTTCGTACCAATGCACATGATATATGTTAAATAAGGACGGATTTGTTCCTACAATGAGTAAATTCAGTAGTGGCGGGCTATTCAATCATACATAGCTTAGAGTAACATGATCATATTCTTAAGAGAAACAATATAAATCCGATACAAAGATACAGACGTTGGAAAAATGACCACAATACAATTGCCAGGGTTCGGCTGGTGAAACTTCTCAATATCCCTTATTCTAACATAGCCCCAAAAGGCTCCTCAGAACCAAATGTACACTATCTTTCGGGACGACAAAATATCGTCAACACTCCGGGATATTAACGCCTCGGAAGAAAGGATGAGCCTGTACTGCTTCGAATGAAAGGCGGGAATTGGTGTCGTATGTTATGACACCCTTGAGGAGGTCAAACAAGTTCTGGAGATCTGGTGGAAGTGGCGCTTCATCTTCCGTTCCGTAGCCTCGTTCGACGAGCGGCTTCTCCAGGTTTCGCACACGTTGCTTCAGGGAGAGCGGGTAGACCTTCAGACGCCTATGGTGGGCTTCTTTTGGTGTTCCATCTGGGAGGAAGTACTTGTCTTTACCCTCCCAGTTCCGCCAGAGAGCATCAGGAGGTTTCCCGAGCATAGCCACCTGATCCTTCATCGCATCGTTGTTCCATCCGAACAGTAACTTAACAAGACTGCGGTCGGCACAAAGCTCGTATAGAAGACACCCAAATGCCCAGTTATCAACTGCGAACGTCAGCTCACCACCGAAAAGAATCTCGGGCGATGCGAATGGAGCTGGCGTGAAAATCTGGTCGGGGCTTTCGTGGTGATAAAAAGCAGCTCCAAAGTCGATGAGGAGAATTCGGTCTGTGGATAGACGGGCTTCAAGTGCTGTTATATCACAGGGGTCGACTGTGTACTCGGGAGCATTGTTTTCCCTTGGTATCCCATCCAAGCGACGTACTTGATGCTTAACGGGCTGTCCTAAGCAAGCATAGAGCTCTTCTTCGGTCCAATCGTCAAATGAGAGAACCTGGGAGAGAATATTGGATGTGTAACAATCTGCTTCGAAGTTGAGCATTGTCCATGGACACCTGAATGAGATCAAGACTCACCTCCATGCGCAATGCCCAAGACGTGAAGATACCCCAAGGCTTCTGCGATCTGAAGTCCAATAATTCGGGGCCAGTCCAACGAGTTGTAAGGCAACCCTGGCTTTCTCGCCAAACGGTCTCCCGCTACAGGGGTCACAACGCACAAATGCCGGCCGTTGGGGCCCTCGATGGTAAAATGGTCGAGAAGCTGAACAACAAATGCTCGTCCTTTATGGTTCACCTTTGATTCAGTTATCTCCTGTAAGATCTTAAGCTCCTTACAGTCAAGAGGGGTGTCGGCAGATAAGATCTTCAGAGAGACATATCTTTTCTCCGAGGTGTCCCTGCCGAGCCAGACGGTGGCAAAGCTTCCTGAACCCAGCTTATGAACGATTCGGTATCTGCCGAATTTGAAGATATCACCAATAATGAGAGGATGAAGTCCATTTTCGCGATATCGATCCGGATCCTCAGCGAATGTTGAAGGGGAAGGTGCGTAGGTTCGTGAAGCCATAGGAGTTTTTGGAAAAGGGACAACACATTAACTTGACGATTTGAGGTGACAAGAACGTACCTTCAGAATCTGTCAGAAGATTACTTCATGGATAGCTGGCTAGAGGCTGGGAAACAGCCGGTGAGGGGTACTTGCTTACGCTAGTTTCCACTGCAGGGTGTACTTTGGGAGTTGGACCGTTGGGTACTAACCGGCCCTGACATTTTTATTTACACAAATTGTAGACTCTCGCATAACCAGGGCTTGACAACTGTATGTCTGAGATCACCCATTTGACGGATACTACTAGTATGTAAAAAGAATATGTAAGATCCGGTTGTATATTCATTGAAAGCGGACAACCCTGTAAGTAACTATGAGTAGCTCATATCTTTCCCTTTTCTACCTCGAAGAACTCCGGATCCTTGTCGAGATCCCCATCCTCATTAAACCACAATCTTGTAAACACGTATTTTTCTAACCCGTTTGCGACCCACTGCTCACGCCTGAAATGCACATCCATCCATGGTCCTTGAGATCTGTAGCGGTATCTCATGATCATGTCTCTATGTTGCCCAAGGTCCATCAGTTATATGCTTCATTTGCGCAGGTCGACCTCAGGATGTACTCACTGCACCTGGGCATGGGAAAAACCGTTATCTTCTGCAATCTTTTGAATATGCTCTGTGATTCGAGATTTCTCTTCAGCGTAGCGAAAGTCATCCTCCCATCCAATGTATTTAACCTTAACTGGTTCGACCATGGCTCTATAATGTGAGCGACAGGTCTGCGAGGACAGCTCAGTGGATGAGGAAATAGAGAATAAGTGACGGTGCGCGATCAGAGGAAGAATAAATAAAAGAAAACTTGGGCGGATTCAGCCGGGGACTAAAGTTCAATACGTAAACTTTCAATGGCCACAAAATGAGCGTCGTTGATTTGTTGAAGATGCTATTGTAACCGCCAGTGATATCTTTGTACAGCGGGACGAAACCCACATAATTTGGAGGTCTTGCGCATTCAAGCATATACTCTCCTTGCCGTAGGTAGTCCATTCCACGCCGCCCTCACATGTGTGCTGCTGGGGCCAATGCTCACTTTTAAGCACTATACCAAAAGTGGAGTTGGCGCCCGGGGGCATACGCTCGTATTACTACTTCAATCATTCCAAGGTTGGCTTGCCACCCTTTAAATCCCCTAGTTACGTTTTTTCAGTACCAGCCGAATAAAGATATACTCCTGTATAATAAAGATATACTCCTGTATTGATCTCATAAGAATTTCGAGCGTTTTTGCGAAGAACAGATATATTATAATGTAATTAAAAGCTGGGACTAATTGTAAATATGCACAGGCCTCCGATTTCCACGAACAAAATGTTTGTACGCCGCGTTACATACATGTACGCAGCTAGCTGCGAGAACCCCTCATTCCACCATTCCAATGTTCCATACCAGGCAACAAGCGTCGCACATGAATTTCACTTTCCGCCCCACTATGTGCCACTTTATGTGAATCAGGATGGCCACGGCCGTTTTTCTACTTCTACTTCTTCCACATCGCGATGGACTCCTCAGCTCTGTAGGTTGCCAACATGAAGCGGAGATCATACAAATGTTTGGTAACTAGCTGACCCATCTCCCGCTAGAAAAAACTTTTTCGACCGTCAATGGAAAACAACCATCGAGCAGTGCCAGAAATCACTGGAGCCAGATGACTTGGAGCAAGTAAAATTGATCACGTCCTGGGATTCGATGCAGAAAGATGTGTGGGGATCGGCAGATACAGGCGCTGGCGCAGTGATTCCATATGAGATTGCTTTAATCAGACCAACGCTTGGCCACCTCTATAAATTTACCCAGATATTTGAGACTCAGTTGGCCCCAAGTCTCCGAGCTGATTTCTTTTGGGGCATCACTGGTGTCCTACTCAAGGTGAGAATTTGGCCGTCAGCCTTGATCCTTCAAGGATGAATTCCGCTCACAATACGATAGCTCACTACCCAAGATCCACAAGCGCTGTCCAAAATCCCACGCATGTTGAAATCTCTTGGATACAAAGCAGAGGCCTTCACAGGCTACTATGCCGCGTGCAGCGACAATCAGGAACAAATAAAAGAAGCCTGTTTTGATATTCAGATTCAGCTAGTGGAATTCTTCACTAGCGCGGTTAAGTCTATGCGTGGTGAGGAAGAGGGGACACAGTATGGTGAGTTTTAGCAAAAAGGAAAGAGATACTGTACAGACAAATTAATGCCGATAACGCAGATAGACGAGACGAGGATATTCGTGACCGACAAAATGACCCATGGTTGCTTCTTCAACGTCGATTCACCTCTACAAACCAGGAGCTCATTGAAACTATAGCGCGAGTCGAAAAGTTGATTGCTGCACGTCCCCCAGGCCCAGATCACCACAGCTCCTCAGATACAGCAACAGTTGCGCAGCAATTCCGTTGCATGATACTGCCAAGTAGAAAGACTTCTCGATTTTTCGACAGAGTCGAGACTTTTGAGAAAATTGATCAAGTCCTTAGTCGGGTGGGGACAAACACATCTTTCCAATCCGTAGCTCTCTTTGGTCTGGGTGGTGTTGGAAAGAGCTCGATTGCAGCACGATACATTGAGAAGAAGATTGAGGAGAACAGATACGAAGCTGTGTTTTGGGTGTATGGTGAGAAGACAGCCTCTATGCGACAGAGCTTCACAGATATTGCAATGCGCTTGAAGTTACCGGGGGCGCAACCCAACTTGCACAACGAGAATTTGATCCTTGTCCAGAATTGGTTCCAGTCGACTGGTAAGTCACTCCTCGAGAACATCTGCGAGGGTTTTCTATCGGTACTTATGGATTATATGGGAAAGACTGTAGATGGCTAGTAGTCTACGATAATGTCGAGTCTGCCGATCTATTGATGCCATATTGGCCAGAAGCCAGTCATGGAAAGGCAATTATCACCACCCGCAACCATTCTTTGGCATACGAGCCCGCCACTTCCGGCTTGGAAATACCCTCGTGGGACGCGAAAGCTGGTTCCGAGTTTCTGTTATTCCTGTTGAAACGCAACATCGGTAGTGACATCCAAATGGAGGGTGATTCGGCAATTGAACTTTCTCAGAAACTGAGTGGTCATGCCTTGGCCATCTCGCACATGGCCGGATTGATTCGCCGCCGATCATGGTCCATTGCTGAATTTATGCAAATCTATTTGAAAAACCCAAAGCGAGCTCACCAATCTGAGCTACAGGCTGTTTGGGATCTCTCATTTGCCACTCTAGAGCAGGATAGCCGGGTATTCTTAGGAATTGCATCATTCCTGGTATCTGAGAACATTCCACAGCTGCTCTTCAATCTTGACGACGATAGCGATCTTCCAGAAGATCTTGAGTTTTGTACTGACGAGTTCAGGTATGAGTGGCCCTATCTTGGAAGCACCCTCAGCCTAATTGGAGCGCAGTTTCTCGGAGGCAACAGAGCCTCTCCTTACCCTTGCTTTGATCAAACGTGACAGAGATGCTCGTGTATTTTCTTGCCATCGGATGGTGCAGACTCAATTTAGATATTTCCTCTCTCTTGACGAGCGACAGAAAGCATTCGCCAACGCAACTGCGATAGTGCATCGTGCCTTTCCCAAGCAGTCCGATGGAGCTAACCAGAACCAACTATACCAAGAGTGGACCCAGTGCAATCGTTGTCTTCAACACGTTCTCAGCCTTGTGGATAAGTTTAAGGAAGAGCGGAGAGTCTCGAAGAATTTTAGGGCATCGTCGCTATTCTGTGAGCTTCTGAAGGATTGTCAGAGGTGAGGATATCTGATATCCTGCATTGATTTGAAAATCATGTGGTAACCAATTTAGATATCTCTACGAGATCAACGCACTCAAGGATCTTGAAGACGCGTGTGAAGTGAATATGCTGGCTGTGGAAGCACTTGAGGATAAAGAAAAGGCCACCGATATCGCTGCTTGGACGCTATCGCTTCAAGCCAGCATGTATGAGAGCACGGGAAAGGTGTACGATGCGATTGAGCTCAACACCAAGGGCTACGGAATGCGATTGGAAGAAATTCCGCTGAAAGGCGGACTTCTCGGCGGATTTGAGCAGAACTTGGCTTACAATTATAACACAGCCAATGACCATGAGACGGCTTTGATGTGGTTTGAAAAATCGAGGGAAACATGGATTGCTTGGAATGTCAAGGAGGGGAGGGGAATTAATTGGCCGACTGTGACGAAGAAAAATACGGCCAGGTGCCTGATGTATCTTGGTCAATATGATAAGGCGCAAGAATTGCTCGATATTTCAATCACTGAGTTCAAGCAGGAGAGACCGCTGAACTGGGCAATGCTGGCTTAGTAAGTCTCTGTCTGCCTACGCTGGGCTGTTCACACGAGATGTTCGTTGCTGACCCGTCCCCACAGCGCATACTTTGTCTTGGGGCTTCTTGAGCGTCGAAAAAATAACTTTGAAGCGGCAGAAGCAAATTTTATCGAGGCACAGAATATGTGGCTCAAAGGGGACCAGACGAGATTGCATCCGTTCAACGCCGGATGCTTATACAAAACGGGGGTGGTATGTCTTGATCAGGGAAAAGTGGAGGCAGCTGTGTATGTGGACTTGTCTTCTTTTTATCTCCTCTCCCCACTCCCCCTTCATCTTCTAAAATTTGTCCCCGGCCTATCTGTACACCGAGTATCACAATTCCCCTCAGGGCCACTCTAATCGATTTACACTGCAGCAAACATATGCGTGAATCTCTCGAGATTACCAAGTTCCATGTCGACCTAATGCCTGTTGAGCATGCACGGGGCCTTTTCAAGCTGTCCGAAGCACTGCTACAGGATTCGTATGATAACGACGAGGCGAGGGGGTTGCGGGATGAAGCGGAGCTCTATCTATTAAGGAGGGACTCGCGGGCGGTGGAATTTGGAAAGGAAGAAGATTACGATCAGTGGGTGCCAATATTCTGGCGATGAGTATTGCTAGGGCTGGCTGATTATATGGATTTGAACAAAAAAAGGGACTCTCAGTATCTCGATATCTCAGCTGCTCGGGACCACAGCACAACGGGTTTCCTCGTATAACACCACGTAGAATCATGGGTCTCTCCGCGGGTACACCCTGTTACACCATATCGGATTATTATTGTGAAAAGAGCTCAGATTTGGCACGATAAGCTAGGGTGAAAATTTTCACTTCGGGCGTATGTCACGTCTCTTATGTCTAGGCTTTCAACCTGGCAACCGGCATTCAGTATAGCTGAGTAACTCTAGGTAAGATCTACTAAATACCAGTGTGGAGTAAAACTGCGCCCCGTGGAGCGGCGACTCTAGGCATGACGTAATTACGCGCCACTGAAATAGTACTGTGGAAATAGGGACCGCAATAAGTGCAGCTTGAGTGCGTTAAGGTTTCGCCGCGCTAAAAAAGTGCATTTAGGTTGAACCCCTGCTCATCTACATATGTACATATGGGTAGTGAAGACACATGAACTCGAGGGTCAATCAATAAAAATGAGCGGTCGATGAACAAACAAATAACGGGTATTTTCCGTCGCAAAGTTCAGAGTCGAATAGATAACTATGCGCTGAATGAAACATGTACATTTACTGTCGACATATGCACCGTGATATAAACGAGTGACAGCCTCGATGTTACTTTCGAAGGGTATACGAAAGCACGATGGAGACGGCGATGCATGAATTGGGATCAGATGACGACATTGAAAAAGCGTTCAGTTCTCCTCGCTGGGGCCGAGGTCGTCAGCGTCGCCACTCTTGCCGTTCTTGTAGGTGCCCCAGTGGTTGGCCTTCTTGCACCAGCCGTTGTGGTTGCCGTTGTCGCCGTCAGAGTCGACGCTGCACTCGGGTACCGCAGAGGACGAAGAAGGTTTGGAAGTGAAGACAGGGGTCGACGAGATAGGGGTCGACGAGACAGGGGTTGACGAGACAGGGGTCGACGAGATAGGAGTGGCTGACGAAGTAGGAGTGGTGACCGGAAGGGTAGAGTAAGTTTGAGGGAAGGCGACGGCAGAGCCGACAAGGGCCAGAGTGGCTATGAAGAACTGCATGGTGATGTTGGTTTCTGGAGTTGCAACAATTGAAATGAATAGGAAGCAAACGAGAGTGGTGACTGTTTAAATATCCTAGCCAGACTGCAGTGTTGTGGAGCAGATATCCACTTTATTAAGGTTCTTTAAGAGGGGCGATACCAGAAAGTCTGGTTGTAGAGCGTTGCGAGCCATCCATGCGCCTCAAGGGGTCCCCATGGCATCACACGTGGGGTGGATGTGGAACGTGGCATGGAGCGATATTTAATTGGAGGCAAGAAGGGGTCCACATAGTTACAGAGTTAAGTTGGCTTGAATCCCGCTCGGCAAAGATACATAGAATGGGTCTCGGTCATTAGAGATATACATGAGCTGCAGTGGCTGAAAAGCTGATCGCGAAACCGAACAGGGAAGATGCACCTTTGTCCCCCATAAAGAGGATATCCTGGATCCATATATCGACCATTGCAGACTGTGGACTGAGTTTAGGCCGCATTTCGGGAAATTCTAAAGTTTCTACCGCTTGAGAGCACGGACAAGATCGTCGGACATCAAACGCTAGCGCCGTCTGTATATATGTGGGTGTTTAGTATGGACCAGAAGGAACCAGCTAATCGGACTTAGAGCCTGTAGGTGGTTCACGGCTTCGCCTCGACGAGATGTTGACAAAAGAAATCAAGACGGCGTCTTTTTGAACTACCGAAAGTGAGAATTGAACACATCAGAACAATAGGAAAAAGAAACGAGAGAGGAAGTGGAGGAAAGTGGTAGAGGTGGGTTCTGCTGCTTGCCTCAGGCCACGACAGTTGAATCCCCCAGCCGCTAACCCCATAACTCTGTTCTCGAGACCCTGGAGATAGTATACGAGAAATAGTAAGATTATTCGATACTTATTGAGGCCAGGAAGCGGCCAATTTATTTCGATTTTAGTTGCTTCAACCCGTGAATTCTATGAGGTACCTCTCCACTGACTACATAGTGGTAAACCTCGTATTAAAATTATGGAAAGTGTTACATGGTATATCTCATCCGACCCCGGGACACTTAAAGCCGGACCCTTATTGATATTACCGTGCCGATCGTAATAAAATGTAGGACCTGGGCCTATGGAGACAAAAGGAGAAAACCAATAATATCCAAGCGAACATTTATGGGCCTAGAACTGTCTTTGGGTCGTAGAATCATCTACAAATGCTGATCGTAGCGACGCGTCATTGAGGGTTTATGCCAAGAGTTAGGTTTTACGTTATCTTCGGCCCAAGTGTTGCACTTGAAGTAGGAATCACCATCCAGCTTGTCACTTGCTTTGCTCTGAATCTAGGAGAAGTCGATTATTGTCAGTCTCGTTGAGAACTAGGTCACCAATATTGCCCGCAGCATCACCGAGAATACAAAAAGCTTTACACAGCCTACAAAGAAGCGGAAAGACGTTACAGACATTTAAGACATTTTTGAGGATGAAAAGAAGGAGAGGGAATTTAGAAAAAGATATCACACGGAAAGAAAAAAATCGAATTGGGAACCAACATGACCACCGTCTAAACAGTTACCGACCACACAATAACTAAGGGCCATACATATGTACCCAGCGGATCTTGAATATTACAGCAGAAGCCAAAATTTTAGAGGACAAGATAAAGTCATTGAAATAAGACACTAAGATAGAAGGGCCACAAGCCCTCCTTATTAATCGGTCTCTTCTATTGCCTAAAGTCCCGATTTCCGAATTGGCCCATCTGTCAGAGGGCTCCGTACTTCGCGAGTTTTCGACATGACGAGGTGATGGAATAGTGCTGTGCTGCTAGAAGTGAAAAATAAAAATAAAAATAAAATAGAAACAATCGACTGTTTCCTACAAAGCCTGCCTGAGGTTCTTCACATCATCGTAGGATTTTTCGCGTTACTTGGTAGACCGGACACTACTTCTCGTATCACCTCAACCCTATCAGTGAAAACACGGGCTCGATGTTTGAAGGCCCCGCTTATCGTTCTTTCGATTCCCTTTCCTCGAGGGATAAAATCAAAACAACTGAGTGCAGTCTTTGCAAAAGGTCGAATACCTGTGCACTATTGTGCATGGCCCATGGCCCCAGCAACACAAATCGCCCCATTTAGAACGCACGAAGGCCACATTTATAAATCGAACAGCATGCCGTTTGATTAGTTGCCACGCACCTACAGCAGGCCTATATTGATGTTGTTATAAACCAAAGATTCCCGTTTGCGGATTTCGATCAAACGACGTTCATAATACGGGCAAGCCACCCGATTGGTGTGGTTGAGAACATAAAGACTGAACGTTTTCCATCCCAGATCCAAAGAATTGAACAGCTGACGTAGATGAGCTTGAAACTCCTAATCCGTGGAAAGGGATCTCGCCAGTGGCTTTGAAGACTTCGTCGTAATATGTTTCTCAGACAAACAGAGTTCTTGCTTCTGGTGGACAAATCGCCCGCATGGCTATTGCAACTAGTTATATTGCAACAGGTTAATTAAATTTGATTGATTGATTGGCTATTTAGATTCCCTGCTTACAGTCCGGCTCACGTCGGATGATCGACCGGCGTCTAGAAAAGCAAGAGGAAAAGTGCAGTTATATTGATGGGGGTGGGGGGGCATGTGAGTAGATGGCGATCTAGGGAAGCCTTCTAAGATAATACCACAACCTGGCGCCGGGTGGAAGTATGGAAGCCTGGTCAGTAGGAACGAGCTTATTGTTATGGGACAGACCTCTGTCATTGTGCCCGACTGAGCTATACGACTAACGGTTTGTAGCAATGGATTAGGTACACTCATTCTTATGCGGAAGAAGAGCGGCGAGAAATACAAACACACACATCAACCTAGAAACCGAAGTACCTCTTCTACCACGCGATCGAGATCAAAATTGTGCGGGTACATCAGCCGGTTATAGGCCAAGACTTCAACCAGTCTGCTCTTTGCCGTATCGAAGTGCACCCCGATATAGCCTTCAGCCAGGGGGTTCATCAAACAACTCAGCTTATCGCCCTCTCTAAATCTCTCCACCGAGGGCTCCACAATGTCTTCTCCGTGGTCTGCTAGTGCCTGCTTGGCAATTTCCACGTCGACCAAGTCCGTGACTAGTCTCTGCTAGGCTAGATGTTCCAGCAATTGGCTAACTCGTTGCATCTGGGTCGCCTGCCAAGAAATCGTGGCTATCACCTGGTCTTTGAGATCTGGAGGTCCATAATGGCCTTCAAGAGCGACTTGGCTGGCAGTTACAAGGGCGCAATTGTCAAGTGCACACTTTAGCGGCCCGAGACCTTCCAGGTACCTCGGTATAACGGCATCTTTCATGTCGGTACCGGTGCAGGTATGAAATGTAGATCTTGACGTGGACATTTTTGACGTGGACATTTTTGACGTGGTGAATAGCCCGAGGCGTTTGGCGACATGGGGATGACAAGAAATTTTCAATTCTATCTGGCTCCGACAATAGGCAAAATCCCCCTAATCATGCCTGACCCCCGGCAGTATTCCGCTGGACATATTCCACATTGGACTTTGACAATAAGTATAATATCCAGCGAATAACTAGCGAGGAACAATCAGAGAACCTCATCTTCATAGGTTAACCCTCTACTCAATTCAATCTCACATTGCACCATGTACTTCGACGTCCACCATGTAGATCTACCCTAACAGAATACCGTAGTCTTTGTAACTTAGCTTTCACAACTCTCTACTTAAACACAATTTAGCAATGAACCATACACTTCGATTTAGTCCCTTCTGACAAATTGAGATCTTAAAGCATACTCGTTTCTGAGTAAAACCTCTGAATATCAAATGTTCGACCTCTATTGGCTGGTCTATACATGTGATAGGGAACATGCTAGCAAGCAAAGCCAAGTTATCACACTAAACCAATCGAACACTTGAGAAAGTGGAACGTATCTTCCCTAATAACGCGTATAAGAATCGAACTTTGTAGAGCACATATATACCCTACGCCCTGCTACCCACTAAAAGTGTCGATCTCTATTGCTTGGAGCATGGTCAGAACTTTGTACTAAGGTGGACAACAAATACATGCGCAGGTGGATGCCAAGGCCTTTCACTACATAACACATGGACCGTGCAGGAACCCACCTAGGTATATCCGCCATACCACACATAGTTAGCGTGTAACCTTAATGATCTATAAATCTTCCGGACCGCATCCCTATGACCCATATTTTCAATCGGCAACATAGTGCGTTTCTATAAGACGTAGCTGGACAGTATCAGAAGTAGAACATGATCGAAGGATCTAGGTCGACACGTAGAACTGACAAAATTATTGTCTAGTAGCGTACATCGTCTCACCATCTCTTTACGAATTTAGACACTACCGATTCAAGACTACGCTACCGCCCTAGTGACCATAAGATCCTTGGAAGGGGGTGAAATTAGAGAACAGATAGTTGAAGAGGGGAAGTTAGATAATGGGGGGTCACCTAAAGGACACCCTCGTCGCCTAATTAGGTAACTGCTTCCAACTTCCACGTTAGTTACGTGCCTACCCAGGGTATAAATACCCCCCCCTCCCCTTCTCTCTTTTTCCTTTCTTCCCTTTTCATCTCCCCACATCTTCATTCACGAGTACCACCCACCAAACATTTCATCAAATATCTTATCCACCTCATACCTTCCATCAGGTCTTCCATCATCTGCTTAAGCTTCATCACTTCTTCTATCTTTCTACATCCACACCTGATAAGATGAAGCTGTGACCACCATGCCCTTGACGCGTTGGCTTTCAGCCCGTCCACATGCATCACATACCTGGTCAGTTATGCCATCTAGTTCCGACTTTCCTGTTCTTTCCTTACATTCATCTTTTAGGTAATTTCACCACATAACAACATTTACTTTCAACATGCCTACCTCGGTTGCACCTACCATATTCATCATCCATCATATGACTTGTATGTTTTGCCCGTATCTTATTTTACTTTTTTGTTCCTTCCATCTACTTACATTCATGGTCCAGGCATCTCATCCACGTGCTCCTTCCATCTTGCACTTGACAGGCTCATGACTTGTTGTCAGGGTGACAAAAAGAAAAAGAAAAAAAAAGAAAAGAAAAAAAGAAAACACTTCAACCATCCAATCATTCGATCAATCAACACTTCAATGCATCGACACTTCAATCCATCATCCAATCAATCATCCCATCCATCAATCATTCAATCAATGATTCAATCAACCAACCCTTCAATCCATCATGCAATCCAACCATCCAACCATCCAACCATCCAACCATCCAACCATCCAACCATCCAACCATCCAACCATCCAACCATCCAACCATCCAACCATCCAACCATCCAACCATCCAACCATCCAACCATCCAACCATCCAACCATTTAACCATTCAACCATTCAAGCCAATCAATCATCCAACGCAATCATACAATCTATCAAGCATCAAATAAATCATTCAATCAATCAACAATTCAACTACAATGCACAACGATTAACGATCCACTTTAATCAACACTTGAAATACCGTCCAATTCAAACAAACACAAGCAGTCTGACCGTGGCGGGCTTCGGCTTCAGGGCAATCGGCAGACTGGTTACACCCCCTTCATCATCCAACTCGATCAACCCGCCACCTCAATCATCCGTCCACCGCTTCGATCATCCACTTCAATCTCAACTACTCTGACCGTGGCGGGCTCCGGCCTCAGGACATTCGGCAGACTAGTTACGACCGCTTCGACTATGTACCTCGATCAACGACCCACCTCGATCATCTCGATCAACCACTTCAACCACATCCAGTCTGACCGTGGCGGGCTTCAGCTTCAGGACAATCGGCAGACTGGTTATACCTCCTTCGATCACCCATCCACCGCTTGGATTATCCACCTCAACTATCACTCCACCCCGATCCCAACTAGTCTGACCGTGGCGGGCTTCGGCTTCAGGGCAATCGGCAGTCTGGTCGCAATCACGTCGATCGACCACTTTGATCAACCACTGCGACCACCCACATCCATCATTCCCACCGTGGCAGGCTGGTCAATCATAAATCATCGACTTCGATCACCCCTTCAACCAACTATCCACTTGAAGCATTGAACATTGAACCACTTCAATCAATCATCCACATTTGACAACCCACAATGCCTTGGTCTTTAAGAGGAGGAAATAAAAGAGCCGAACTCTACTGTCAAGAGCTCTGTAGGATGATCTCTCAAGGAGGCTGCTTATCAGGAAGAGGTATACCTATTGAAGAAGACTCTTAAGACATTTTGCCTTGGCGGCCAAAACTTTGTCCCTCGATGCTGGCGCTTGCTCACCTCCACTTAACTACTGCAATCATCCATTTTCACCAATCATCCACATCCGACGACTTCTATTTACTTACCCACAACGGTTCTCGTTTTATGAGGCGGAACAGAAAGAGGCGGTCTTTCAACGGCAAGACTGTCTATACCAGATTTCCTGTATCATATACTACATCATGGATCGTTAATATAACCTTACTCAATTCATATATTTCCTGCAGCAACCTATTGTGTCGCACACGTAGTCTTTTTGTAGTCACAAACTAGGACTGAAAATTAAACTCTGGTACAATAAATAAATGAATGAATCGGAATGAACCAAATTTAAGTTGCAGAAAGCCAGATCTTGTTATGCACGCGAAGATTTCACGTTAAGCCTCATTCGAAAACACCTACCGTATACTCACCTGTCAGCAGTCTGACAGGAGATATGTGAGGCCCTCTTGGCTAAATAAGTTGAATTCGGAAAAGTTCCCTTTCTTAGTTATCAAATCCAATCATTCAATTCCCTTTTTGGGTGTTCTCCTGGGAACTCGAGCCTGTTAATTTATTCGTTCCATAGGGCCGGAATAGTCATGACTCGGATTAATGGTAAGCTGCTGCAGGAGCCTTGCCCAGGTAGCCTCCAATAGCAAGTTTTCGTTCTCCGATCTCATTCTCCGCGTCATGAAAAGCTTTCTGCTTTCCCACAACGACGTTTCGGTATCAGAAATTAATAATGTTTAGAGAACCACAAAAACACGTTAGCTTCTCTCTATTGGATAGGCAATACTTTGCTTTCCCGAGTCAAGCATGCCCTAGCCGAGGCAACATACTGAGACGTCTGGTGGTCGCAAACAACCCTTGGGAAAGGTCATGAAGACACACTTGAGTCTCAATGGCTAGGCCACGCTCATTATCATCTAGAAAAGTATGCTCTGGCCGCGGCGGCATACCGAGATGCCTGGGAGAGTCGGAAGCGAGTACTTGGTGAGAACCACGCCGACACATTAGACTTCTTCCATGAACTGGAGCGTACCAGACAACCCTCTTCGTAAGAGTTCCTTATTCCGAAATAGATGGCCCAACTCTGATTAACGAGTTACCATACCACCGCTAGAGATCCTAAGAGGATGCTTCTCCTTCGATGCATGCGCGAAATTATCGTCGAACCCTCTGATAGCCAGCTTTGAAATTTAAGCGTTAAACCTTTCAATTTTGTAAGATGTGTTGAACAATCTCCCATGCACGCATGCATGTTGCTTGCTACAGACTGAGCCTTTTGCTATTATTTGCTATTTGTTAGTTTGTTTGCTACAACTGAGCAATGTTTAGATGGTTTCGCAGGGTATATAAACCCCTGCATTTCTAGTTTTACCAATTAATAATTCTTCCTCTGCTTTTTCCCAGTAGTAGTATTTACTACAACAAGATGCATCAATCAGTCTGTCAATAAATCAAAGCTTTATTAACCCGCTGGGCCCTAACTACCGTAGTAATGGCTATACAGATGCTTCTTTCTTGTTGAAGCAAGACCGACCTAGTGGTCCGTACGCCTAACCATGCACCAGTAAAATGAAATGTAAGGTGGTAGAGTGGAAGTGCCAACCATCATGCAGCCCAAATGGGATTTGTAAAGCCCGCCGAGAGCGTTGAAATACAGTTTGGTCTACGCCATCATAAAAGACTCCCCACCAACGCTATTCAAAATATACTTAGGTACGATAGATCTGCCGCGCAGTCCTATGGGGTTCAGGGCTAAAAATTGATTTTAAAGTGACAAGATCTCGGTCAATGCCTAAATAAGCACCGCTTTTGTAAATCCACGGATATAAACATCTTCATTTATTTTGATATACGAACGCCAGCGAAATCACCTGGGCAGAGTACTTCCATTATTAAGGCATATGTGATATGTAACGGGAAGTTTAGGCATCAAACCCCCGTAAAATTTGCGTTGAACCCGCTATCAACTTGTTAACTGTCATAATGAGAACATATGTATCCATAATATACTTTCGCTACCGTTCCACAACAATACATACATTTCGCTCTCTCTAATATCATTATACCTAGCATCCTAAATTCCTGGATTCCTTATAATTATACCAAAAACGGAAATGGCAGGACCAGAAACACGAAATGGGGAAGCCCAAAATGGCTACCTCGATCTTGGGGGTAGCTTCCTTAAAGAGTTACCAAATTCAATCGAAAGATATCCATACGAAGGGGAGTGTTCCTTCCTCAGGATCTTCAATCTGAAACTAAATTCCCGCGAATCCTCAAGACATGAGAAAGACGACTTCATCCTATTTCATACGAGTCGTGAAATGATCGAAACCCTATTGAACCCAGACAACGAATCAACCACCCTTACAAAGAACTGTTCCTCTTTTGATCTCAACGAGGAACTTATCCTGATCAAAATGCCATCCCATGAACATTCGTCCGCAACCAGCGCCGTGGACCACGCAATAGTAGCAGCTCTCCTACCAATGGGACTCTTTTCCTCCGTGAACGCATACCCTGGTGCAACTATTCAAGGGCAAAAAAGAGGAAAGCAACCCGACCATGGCTGGGGCTCTAGAAGGCCACCGTCTGGTTACGAACGGACGCCCTCTGTTATTTTAGAGGTCGCTTGGTCCGAATCAGATTCAAAATTGAATTCTGATGTTCGATTCTGGCTGGATCCAGCTGACGGAAATGCCAAGACTTGTCTAACTCTAAGAGTAGACAAACGCCAACCAACAATCCGGATTGAGAACTGGAGACTCCAGAATGGAAGACCCTACCGCGTGCAAATGATCCAAGTGACTAAGGTGTCAAACCGCATAACCGTCACAAACCACCCTCTTATCATCCCATTCGAAGATTTGTTCCTCCGCCCATCATCGATACCCGCCGAAAGAGATATTGAAATCTCACTGCAAGCTCTGGAAGATATTGCAGCCAAAATCTGGGAGGTTCAGCGTTTCTAAGCCTCTTCCCTCCCCCTCCTCCCTATGATATTCTTTGTCATATACGGCCTGTGCCTTCTCCATCGGACAAGTTCGTTCCGGTTAATAAAATATCAAATGGGCTAGAGGACGTGTTATATGCTTTGGTGACATGACTTGATTGAACCTTTTCTCATCGGGGGATCATGCCTAGACATATTATATTGTATGAGCCAGGGCCGTGTTCATTCCAACCTCTCTTGAATAATACACTTAGTCCAAGCCTCCTTGGTGGGAGTAATCTTATCGTGAACCAGGTAATCGAACACCTGGAAGTACCCATACGCAATCGGGTAATCGTCCATAAAACCAACACTCCAGATCTTATCTAAGCTCAGCTCGCGATTGCGACCCAGCAAGCTGAAGCCTGCTGAAAGGAAAATCGAAGTCGCCTCGTAAATCTCGCGAGGGCGCAGACCGTACCCTTTGTACATCCTCTTGTAATCGTCCTGGCATGCGAACTACTACCTGTCGATGTCCTCCCAGCCCTTACCCTCGGGACTTCTGGCTTCGGTATTCAGACTAGAGTATTCGTATATCTTGGGCCATACGACGGCCCAAGGTTCAGGGTTGGCGTTGTCCGCAGTGTTGAATGCCTCTCCGTGCGCCTAGTCCGGCTTCTCGACAGATAGGTAGAGCCCCGAACGGGCGATGATATCCTCCGAGGATGATGTATACGTGTGGATGTAGTTTGCGTATGGTGTAGGGAAGACGATGGTGGCACCGGGCCATTCAAATAGCGGTATAGCATCAAATAGAGCGCAAGAGGTCCGACGTATGTCATGCTTGTGGGAATGGGAACGTGCCCTGGACAGCGATTTCAGCATAGTCAAACCCAAGAAATAGAGATACTGATGGGAAGCCAAGATAAGAGAGAGAGCAGTGCAACTGTATTGGGAAGTGCCTGCTAACTTCTTCTACTGAAGAAAAGGCGAAAAGAAGAAGAGGGAGAGGAGACTATAGTCCTGACAGGGTCAGGTGACACCCCATCCCAACAGATACGCACTGACGATTTGGTCCGGTGGAACCTCGCACTATTTCCAAGATTTTCCCTTATTGGTTTCCTTGATCAGCCCGAACTACGCATAGTAGATGATCTCATATCCCCAGGGCGAAGGAATGCGCGGGTTGTCCTCGCACAAGGGAGGATTGATCTCGATGTGGCATCTAGCGGAGAAGGGTAAGTCGTTCCTCATACGGAATAGCAGGTCAGCTACAATCTCACTGGAACAGACGCTGATGGGTATAAATCAGGCTCTGTCCTTACAACGCCTAATATGTACGGGACGCGTACCCTCCGCCAGCTCCTCTCCCGTCCCCACACTGATTGACGTGTTTATGGCCGATGTCCGATTTACCTCGTTGCCATGTCTATCTTCCGACCTGCAAATATCCACATCCTGCTTGTTGCGGCTTTGTGCCTGTTACCGTGTCGTGCCTCTGCCGCACTATCGTACCGAGAGAGTATGTTCATGGCTGATCAGCGAGGGCAATATGTCCGCCTCCACCACCGCTGGCGAGTACGATAATACATATGAAAATGCTGATGACGAGAGAGAAGACGAAAACCCTCGGGTGTTAGGCAACACAACCTATTGGCCCTGTCAGTTTACCCTGCGTCACCTAATGTATATTTTCATATTCTTCTGGATGTTTTTTCTCCACTAACATATCAAGATTTCAAAGCGACCTGTATCCGATGGCATTATTTCTGTTTGCAGCAGACAAGGCTATGTTCATGTGCTAAGTTAATTGATCGCAAGAAAATGAAGTTGTCTCTCTTGTCAAGTTTTAGGGCTATGACTCTCTTGGCATTGCTTCCAAGGTTCCAAGTTATACCTTAGTTGTAATATGGAAGATATGCATGAAGCAACCGGCCACCGAAAAAATTGGAATGAACTTTAATTTTGAAGTCACTGCCAAATATAGAGAGGTCTGACTATCTTAAGTAGGAAGCAACCAAGACTTTATTGTCTTACTGCCTTGATGCTTGAATCCATGCCTGAGTGCCTCAGGATCTTTTGGCAAGTGGTACAACATTTTGTTAATGAGTGGCGAGCAAGTAGATTTGGCTGAAAAGGACATCGGTTTGTCCAAATCCTACACCCAGGTGGATTTAACCCAGCGTGTCCCTCTCCACCACCTTCACCCACAACATAGTATAGTTAGCTCGTCGGGATCTTACGCGAGATGTTCAGGTCCCGATCCACTCTGCTTCCGACATTCTTTTGAGGGATGTTCGGCATACCGCGAAACTTTGTAAATAATCGAGGTGAATTTGATTTGATCTGAGTGCCATTGATATATTCTTTCCGTCACTAGAATCACAAGGTCCTCATAGATTTTCGTTTCACGTAAGATATACTCCGATGCCTGCTTTTACCCGAGCTTTTTCTGTTCGGTGTTATAGGCAGAAAAGAAGGTAATTGGTTATGTGCAAAAACACCACCAGGAGTGTGAATATGAAAATTGGAATACTGTGTACTTATGTAGTACGGTGCATAATATACGAAATGCGAAATCCGATTACGAAGTACGATATACGAAGTATAATATACGAAGGCGGCCAAAATATAAACCGAACAGAATTTGTATAATCAGGGGCAAGAGTAGCTGGCCGCGTATGTGTCCTCTGTGCTTAAGGAGGACACGATCTGTGTAGCTGCATCGATGTAAATGGGAGACCAGAAAAAGGGGGGGAGATGCGGGAAATGCGGAAAAAGGCTTAAAATATGCCGAAGAATTTTCAATTTACAACCGGAGGACCAAGCAAGTAGACGAAATATTCACGGCCCGGTTTATGATCTCGGAATGTTCAATAAAAAATAGTTGATCGGTAGAGATTTAGAATGAGTGCCGGGACTCGCATATGCCGGTCTTGGCAAATTGGTACTATTTAAACATACTAGACCGTTATAGGAGGTAAAAGGACTCACGATGGCGGTCTCAAATTTGGGATCGCCAAGGACGCTGCTGGTTTTCCACACTCTCTGTGCAATACAATAGACAGTGGACCTCCGAGACCTTGGGCTGAACTTCGTACCCACAAAGTTCAGCCCAACGTCTCGGAGGTCCCACTGTAAATGATCTTATCTGAGATTAACAAGCTTTTACTACATTCCTGAGGAGTGACGAAATCTGAATGCGAACTACACATTTATCTTGTAATTAAATCCAAAATTATAATAATCGAGCATTTAAGAATTCAAAAAATTTTGACCTCGGACTTGAGTGGATTAAAATTTGGAGAATTGCAATATACGTAGAATCTAATTAGCAAGCCATCTTTGCCACCTCCCCACTTTTGGGGTTCGTAGGGCGCTTATATGCCGCATACGCCTTCGGCTGGAATGATTATCACCTTGTTGGGGTCCTGAAACATGGATAATATTTTAATTATGACAAGTTTTTGTCTGGTGGCCAAGCATATAAAAATTGAAATGAACGGCAAGACATGCTTCTACTAACGGGTTAGGTAGTGCATCCGATGTATATATCTGCAAACTCTATAGACGAGGTGGACCGAAATGGTACTGATTCTGATAAGATGTGAATTTAAATATTAGCTGACATCAGAGAACCATTTGCTTCAGAATTACGAGTCCAATTTGTCAGACACACTATAGAGTTGTTGTCTCAGGCCAATTGATTATAAATTTGCACAATACAACAGAGCATCAGGAGATCCCTCCTTCACCACCGAACACCATACACAGTTGTTGGAGCTGAAAACAAGTAGACTATACCAACTGAACCGGATCAGTCCACCCCGGGGGGCCCGGATATAGTCTAGTAATCATGTAGATCCTTACCAAATACACCATTAATCATGGTAGGTAAGGAAAGAAGACAATGGGTGATCGCAAATAAAATATTTCTTTTCTTGGGGGATAGGACAGGATATCGTATATAAGGTCTTATCTATGTTGTAGTTCCTTCTGATGGTATTAGTTCGAATTCATGGGAATCTGTTTGATCCTACCCTTTATCAGAGTTAAAGTACACACGTTGAAGTGTAAAACTCAAAAATGGCCTCCCCATTCTACAATTACAATATCGCCACTCTGACCAGTGTTCTCAATACTCTATCTACCGTTCTAAAGAGGGCCGAAGAATAGCCGAAAGAAAAAAACCTCCCGCTCGATGAACTTCTTACCGCCCGCCTTGTCGAGGATATGAAGCCTCTCTCCGTCCAAATTGTGACGGCAACAAACATCGTCTCCAAGGCCCTCGTTCGCGCAACTGTCGTCGAACCACCGCCACAGCAAGAGCCCGACAAGAGCTACGAAGACCTTTACAAGCGCCTTGATAGGACACTCGCGGGATTTGGAAAGGTCGATCCAGCTAAGATCACCACCAAGGAAGGACAATCTTTTAAGGCTCCGATTGGAACGAACGTGTTCTATTTCACGCTAGAGGATTATTCGGCGCGATTTTTGATCCCTAATTTCTACTTCATGTGGTGACGGCGTATGAAACCTTGAGGGCGAAAGGTGTACAAATAGGAAAGTAGAGTATTTGTCGGAATTTATGGACTAATTGAATCGATTTAACCGTATGTGAATTGGAACAGTCTAGGCACACTGCCCTAGGTATCCCGAGATCGAGAACAAATGCCACTTTCTGGGATAATTAGAAAAATCATTCGCCTATTATACTCTAATCGTAGTTTTAGGAATAGAATGCGTTTTCCGACCAATACGATCCCGGCACTTGCCATCGTGCTGCATGTTATGCATGCTATGCACATGCATTGGGAGCAACATCCGGAGTATGTCAGAATCAATCCATTTGATTTGTCATAGCAGGCTTGAATATTAACCCGGTTTTGGATCGTGAGGATTCCCTAGTCGAGGCCAGTTGGTCATATTGGGTAACGTTGGCCTCATTTGAGATCGGCGGTTTGTGATCGGCGGTTTCAACGTCCCGAGGTCGAGATCAATTCCACTGATAAAATAGAATATTATGGCCCACAGACTATGGCCCACAGACCGTGTGGAATTTTAGTGGAATAGGACCTGGAACGGCCGGTTAATGAGGAAGAATAGTACCGAACAAACTGGTTTTAAATGGAGAAACTGGGTTATCCATGGATACGTGGGTAGAAAGATGATTTCCATGGGCGTACCTGCCCAGGCGGTGCCAAGGAACCTAACTCGTTGCCAAGCCGCTTGGCGAAGACCGGCGTTCGTACGGGAAGTGGGTCCTCAGGGCTATCTATTCCGTACTCCGTACGGAGTACGAGGTATGTCCGACACTATGTATGTAACCTTGGAATATCCAAGAACGGCTGGTAAGTGGGGTTATTTGTTACATGTGCTCAATATTTTGCCCTACAGGTCGGGGCGGGTGCAGATCATACTACGCATCCGATATTATTCTGGAAACTAAATGTGGATAATGGCCAAATTCAACTTCAATTCTAGGAGATATTCTTGCCACCATCGCCTTGTGGGCCATTTACGTTATATCTATACAGGTCGCTTTCAAGAGTTTGGTTGATCGACCCCAGAAGTTTCTCTACCTCTATACTCCGTAAATGGCCCGAATCTCGTGGAAGCGCACGACATGAAGCATTTCCCTTTTTTAGAGCCATGCGATCTGCAGTGTTGGCAGGGTTCTAGATTGCCGATCAGAACTAATCCTGAGACCTTGCCATCCTGCGACCCTGCATATGTTCAGTTCTTCAGTGGATCGGAGACATCTATCATTGAGCGAAAACATGTTCATCGAGGGAGAGACTCGGAGGAAGCATGTGAAATTTGTATGCAGATCTACAGATATATGTACTCTGATTATGCAGATAATCTCACTTAATCATTCCGAATGGCCATTTTAGAGTGGGCTTATCTTGATCAGGCCGGTGATATTACTGCATTCGGTAGTAAGGAATTCGAAAATATCTAGTAGAAAGTTTAATAACGAAAAGATCAATTGAAACAGGGGTTCGATTGTGACATTCCGAGACCATGAAACTGCAATGTCTATCAAAGCGCTCGGTTCGGATCACATCATGGCCTCGAGGACATCGACATAGTGTCTCTATCTTTAGCCAATACCATCCCTTCCAACGACACGATGTACAATCCGAGGGTGGGTTGAGCTGATCCCTCCGACCATGAACGGAATTCCGTGGCTCAAGCATATAGGGATCAGGGTACCCTGCGGATCTTTCTCTTCTCGGCCCCGAGCGAGTTTGCCGCCGTACTTTGTATCAAGGATTTCGGGACCCCAATGAGGTCTGTGATGCAACTTGCACGATGTGGGTGGATCGGGTGGATAGAACTAGTGTATGAGTTGTGAAGGACTTCTCCTTTTGGGTTGTATATTGGGCTGATAGTGGATGGTACTAGGTAACGGGGCAGCATATAAGTCGTGATGGTGTTCTCCTTTTTGGGTAGTATATCAGATTGAGTTGAGAATTTATTTACACTAGAGATACACAATGGCGGACTTATCAAGATCTTCGTATGTTTTATCACATTTATCATTTTGTTCCTTGTTCTCCTTTTTGGGTTGCTCAATTGAAGTTTTTCCGATTCTGACTATCGAACAGACTTATAGAACAGCTTCTACACCTCCGCAGTGAGGCATCACACCCAGACTCCTCCCACCGCCTCTCCGCTCTATTATCCACACAAACTGGCCCTTGGCCGCTCCGTCACCTAATTCCTACATATCAGGACATCTACAAGTCCATTCCCGAATCCCAAAAGACTAATAACAATGAATCGATTACTCGCCTTCGGGCACAAGTCAAAGCAGCCACCCCCAACGTTGCAGAATTAATAGGCACGGACTCACGCGCCGGTCTCATCGATGCCAATACTGGGCGGCATCTGACACATATTGCCATCCGTCAGTTCTTGGAGAGTTTCCAGATTCCCGTTGGACTCTCTCGCCATGGAAAGCCACGTATCGCTGTCATCCTGCCTAACGGCCCTCTTATGGCAGTTGCTGTTCTTGCTTTCGTCAACAGGTACACCATTGTGCCTATGACAACGAACACGGTGCCAGAGCAGCTGCAGACAGATATCGAAAACTCGCAAGCTGATGCTGTTGTCGCGCTGGACGCTGACATCAGCAAGTTGCAGCTGGACAACGGTATTCGGCCTGTGTTTGGTATTGAGCAGCTTGAAGATATGACTTTCCAGGTGGTATCTGCCCACAATGCTTCTAGTGTTTACGACCATCCCCCCAATTCCGGAGACGATATTGCAATCATCCTGTTCACCAGTGGTACCAGTGGCACTAAGAAGCTGGTTCCCATCACAACTTACAACCTCATCGCGGGTACCATCGCCACCATGGAGTCGGTGGAACTATCCGAGACAGATACATGTCTTAATATGATGCCGCTCAACCATGTGTATGTTCCCTGTCAAATTATATCATAGGAAAATGACTAACAATATCAGTGGTGGTATCATGCGCAGTATCTTCTCCCCCATCCTGGCCGGCGGTGCCACAATATGCTGCCCCTCGTTTGACCCCAGCATGTTCTGGGATGCGGTGCAAAGCCCTCATATGACACCAACTTGGTACTACGCCACACCCACGATGCACCAAATGATTCTTGCCGAAGCCGAGCACCGCCCCGATGCTGTTAAGCAAAGCGCCATCCAGTTTATCTGCAACGCCGGTGGTGGTCTTCCTCCAACGCTTGCGGTGCAGCTCCATGACGTTTTCCACTGCATCGTCCTCCCCAGTTACGGAATGACTGAATGTATGCCTATTGCCGCGCCGCCGAGAGACTATAAGCTTGATCGCCCTGGAACATCGGGAAAGATCGTTGGTCCCGAGGTTGCAATCCTGACCGAGAGTGGCAAGCCTGTGTCGAAAAATGGGATGCTCGGACATATCTGCATTCGTGGATCACCCGCTTTCGAGGGATACCTGACTGCAGAGGGAAAGATCGATACCAACGCATTCAACCAATCTGGCTGGTTTGATACTGGCGATCTTGGACATCTCGATGACGAAAACTACCTGTACATCACTGGTCGCAGCAAGGAGGTCATCAACCGTGGTGGAGAAATCATTTCACCAGTCGAAGTGGAAAACGCCGTGCTGACCACCGCCAAGGACCCCGAGTCCCCACTGTATGGTCGCGTCACTGAGACATTGGCATTTTCTGTCCCAGATGAGGTCCTACAGGAAGTCGTCGGTGTGGTTATAGTCACACCTCCCGACACCACTAGGCCAGATCTTCGCCAGATACACGAAGCTCTACAGCCTATTCTCCATCAGCCGAAGTGGCCCGCTCTGGTTGTATACATGGACGGTGTGCCGAAGGCAAACAACAAGATCCAGCGCATCAAGCTCGCAGATCGGTTATCCTTGGAGACCTTGACCGCGACCACACCACTGGCGAACCGCCACTACCACGCTGTCTGCCCACCCACTGGTGCTCCGCTCAGTGCATCGATCCAGAAGAAAGCGTGTGTTGTCGATGAGAAAATCATTCGCTCAGTTCTTACCCAAAAAGCAAATACCCCTGACGTGCACGTCCAAATAAATCCACGCGACGGTCTTGCGCAGGTTGTTTTGTTTGTCCAGAACCCGGATGATGACCATGTGACACCTGGCGAGCTCCACGACCATCTTGATGGCTACCTCGTACCTAGCCGTATCATTCCCCTCAAAGGTCCGATGCCCCTCGATTTCTACGGAAACCCAGACCAGGCCGCTATCAATGAGGCCATCCACGCCCGCAACTCAGATGGTGACATATCGCCCCCTCAGCGCCGTGTGCGTGAGATTTTCGCTGTCGCCTTGTCTTGTGCACCAGAAGAAATATCCTCTGCTACAGACTTTTTCGCTGCTGGAGGTGATAGTCTTAGTGCTGGTCGTTTGGTTTCGCAACTTCGTCGCGAATTTGGTATTTTCCTGGCTGGTGACATTCTCTTCCACCACAGTACCGTTGGAGAGATAGAGCACAAGATCCTTGAAGCCATTGAAGTTAAAGCAGCTAAGGGCGACAATGGCGAAGTTGAATTGCCAGGTTGCGAGAAGACATATAGCAGCACGAACCCAATTATCTTGGTCCTCCATCTGTTCCCGACTGTGTTCTTTTTCCCCATGAAGCGCGCTTTCCAGTGGATGATGTTCGCATATGTCGTGGCCGAGTGCTCAAATCGGTTCCCCATTCGTGAGAACCTCATCGCTCGTTTGATGCTGGTTGTCTTCGCCGTGATGTCTGCTCGCTTATGTTCACAAATTTTGTCTCCCTTCTTTGCTATCACCTTCAAGTGGCTCGTCATCGGTCGCTACAAGGAGGGAATGTCTCCCATGTGGGGCCCCTACCACACTCGCTGGTGGTTGACACAGAAGGCATTGCAGGTGTGTGGAAAGGGCATCTTCAACAACTACAATTGGTCCCGCATTCTTTTCTATCGTTTGCTCGGCACGAAGATTGGAAAAAATGTTACCATGTCTGCATCCGCTAAACTTGGTGAGTATGATCTGATTGAGATCGGGGATAATGTTGTGTTGGATACCTGCGTGTGTCGCCCCTTTGCCGTGGAGCGCAACACCTCTATGCTTTTGAAGCGCATTCGCATTGGCAAGGACTCGGCTATTGGCATCAAGTCTGTCGTCGCTCCTGGTGCTGATATCCCCGAGAATACCTGCATCGGTCCCAACTCCTCGAGCTGGGAACTCCAGGACGCCGACGAGTCTAACCGCCAATTGCTTACCTCTCAGATCCCGAGACCTCACTGGCTCTGGGTTGTCTTGATCGTTGAGCCAATCAAGTTGATCACATGGACGGCCGCTCGTATTACTTGGATGGGTGGTCTCATCCCTATGGTTCTCGAGTTCCCCACTCCCGCGGCCGACATGTTCCGTTCTACCCTAGACTGGTACACCAGTGATAATCGGATTGCATTCCACATTGCCGCAAGAATCTGTCGTGCTGTTGGTGGCCCGATTGTGCTCTTTATTGCGGTCTTGATCATCAAGTCCTGCCTCGATCTCATCTGTGGCAAGCCCAAGCCTGGTCCTGCATCAAAACAGACCACTCGGCAGAAGATTCGGAGTTCTGTGCTTGCGCAGATTCTACCGGCAGGAGACATCCACGAACTCACTCGCCTTACTGGTCGTCATTACGAATTTGTCTCGATGGCCGTCCGTGCCCTTGGTGGCAAGGTTGGCAGACATGTCTACTGGCCCAGTGTTGGTCCCGTCACTGTCGACTTTGATCTCATTGAGGTTGGCAATGATGTTGTCTTTGGTTCTCGGTCGACTCTGGTCACATCCGACGGCTACGGTCGTGACCGCATCGTGATTGGTGATGGCACTATGGTTGGTGATCGTGTTGTCGCTTTGCCCGGTGCCACAATCGGCCGTCAAGCCATGATCGGCTCCGGTGCTTTGCTCCGCCGTAACGGTGACTATCCTGCCAACACTGTTTGGACTGGTAGCAAGGGTGGTGAGGCTATTCAGTTCCCGAGTTCGACAACCACTTCCACTGCTCCAACCATCGTCGGAGATGGTAGCAGCAGTCCCAACAGTAGCAGCAGTGAAGACGAGAAAACACCAATCGAGAAATCACCAATCGAGAAGCTGCCCTATAAGGATGGAACCGTTACCGAGATCGCTGAGCAGGAGGTGGATACCTGCAAGCCTTTCGGTCGCGCCTTCTACCGGCACCAGGCCAGCTATTATGTCCTCCGCATGTGGCAAATCGTCATCTATTCTACCTTTGCAGTTATCATCACTACTGTCTATTGGCTTCTCACCGTCTTGTTTTCTCTGTTCCTTCTGCGCACTATCCTAAACTACAGTGATGCTGCTGGTTTCAAGCAAGGCGCCTGGCGTCCATTCGTCCTGTACGGCACTCTCGCCTCGGTCTTATCTATCATCACCTCGGCTCAAGTTTTCCTCGCCTTTGGCATCATTATCTGCATTAAATGGATGGTCGTCGGCCGCCGCAAGGAAGGCGAATACCACTGGGACAAGAGCAGCTACAATCAGCGCTGGCAATTCCTCCTTTCCTGCGAGACTCTGATCAAGGACTGCTATGATGGAGTTGGCCTTCTGTCCATGATCTCCGGCTCTGCTTACATTTCCTGGTACTACCAGCTCTTGGGCGCGAAGATTGGAAAGGATTGTGCAATTCATGCCAACGGTGCTCCCAGTATCTTCTTCACCGAGCCTGACCTCCTCACTCTTGGTGACCGTGTTGCTGTCGATGATGCCAGTTTGGTTTGCCACTTGAACTCGCGTGGTGGCTTTGAGCTGCATACATTGAATGTTGGGGACCGGAGTATCCTGCGTGCTGGATCGCGCCTGATGTCTGGTGCTTCCATGGGCCAAGACGCTTGTCTTTTGGAGCATACTCTAGTCTTGTCGGGTGACCATGTTGAGGATGGAGATACGCTCCAGGGATGGCCTGCCGAAGGATTTGAAGGCAAGCGTGTTTAGAAGCTTCAGATTGTTTTGCTCTTTTGGTCCTGATTGGTTCTTTATGTTATTATTGTTTTTTTTTTCTTGGAAAGTATATATGTTAGAATATATAGATCGAATTTCTCAAGTTTTAATCATTGTTATGTTCTTATATCGATCGTTATACAAAAGTCGAATGAATAGTCCATTAGATGCCATGCCGCCTCTATTCGTACGGTATGGTGCTGAAAATGGATATTAAATACGATTTCAGCTCTTCCTTTATAGTTCCGACTTGGATAATCGTACCCCTCTTTGGCCATTCGTAAAACCCCCTGCCCAAATATTTGAGGCGCATTTTCCTAATTAGGCAATGCTGCGGATTTTGCCAATTGCCTTACCACTTTATACACCGCCCCATGATGCAGCAAGATATGTAGTAGGTTCCTGCACTTTGTATGTAAACCGCTAATAAAAGTAAGTCACTATCACTATAATTTTTATCCACTATATACATCACCAACTGCCCCGTCAACTCTTTCATCAATTGCTTTTTTTTACAAACTCCCTTATCGCCACAACGGCTTCTCCAAAACCAGAATGTCTACTCCCTAACTCAACGCCTAAGATCGTCGCCGAATCCACACTCCACGTCTCTCACCCCCACTGCCCCACTCCCACCCATGGATGTTTCAAGGTTCTAAACGAGACAGGCGACGAGGGCAATCCCACAAAAGGCGCCAAGAAAGGCCCCGAAATCGGCGCCGTGGCCAGACGGTCGAGGGCATGAGCATAGAAAACCGGTATAATAAACTTGTACTAGGTTACTGCACGAACCTAGCGCAATGAGGAAATTCTTACAACAAAATATGGCTCTTTTTCTACACAACCAAGACTGAATAAGCTGGATAGATTGTAGGTCAGAAAATAGGGGGTTATTCCCAAGACCGGCATGTGAGCAGAATTTTCGGCCCGACTCGATCGGAAAGGCGGGACTGACCTCAAACTTTCAAGGCTTGGAGTCCCGGTCGGGGACCCCGGGGTACGATTATCTAAGGGGCGGGTGCATTTTCCATTAGGTCGTACCTTATGTACCTATCCATGGATATCAATCTCGGAGCACGCTATAACATCCTTCCAAGGTTGGAATTCTTCACAACTTTGCCACAGCTCTAAAGGTGGCCAGGTGTACCGGATTGGAGATTTGATAGATGTGCTTTATCCATGTTTACCATTCAAAGTTTAGTACTAGGAAAGTACTGCGAAGGGAACCTAAACCTGATCCAGCATAAGCACGTACGGAGTACATGCTTTATGCCCCGCGCTAGAACAAACATCAGGGCTTCTCTGCTAGACCTAAACCTTTACCGCCGAGACTCTCTTTGCCATTTCATTGACATCATCCATCGTCCTTGCAACTTTAGGCACTTTATATCCCTCAAGGTAAGGGATACGATCTTCTTCTGTCAGATAGTAAGCATCGATATACCATAGTGGTGCTAATGATTGCGGAACATACCAAATAGAGCCTTAACCCAAGACTTTGGCGCGGCACCTGCGGCCTCATCCCATAAAGTCACTAAATAAAGAGCCGTTGTACCAGGGTTGCCCATAACTTGCATAGTGGAGGCATTGAAGCTAGGATTAACCCTTTTGGCCTGGGCTGCGCGTGCCGCGCAAGCCTTACCCGCCGTCTCGACGGTGATATATTGGTTCACCTCAGAACCGAGAGTGTCATCAAGGTTGAGGTTCTTAGCGACCGTCGCCCAGATGTTAGGGTCGAAGTGCACATTGTCGCCAAAGTAGATGTCATTGCGCGACAGTGACCCGTCGAATTCGATCTTGTCGTGTCTTGCCAAATCCAAGAGGTTGAAGGTCGATTGGTTCCCCGTGGTTGAGAGGTTGAAGTTCACCGCCAGCTCGAAAATCCCGTCCATAGATGTGGGTTCGTAGTTATAGGCGCCAGCTATGGCGGATTGGAACGCAGGTAGATCGATGTCTTTTCCTGAGCGATGGAGCCAGCCGTGGTTGGCCAGGGCATTCAGACCAGGGCATGGAGACCGACTGTCTCCTGGTAGTGGTGGCTGGAACTCATGGACTTTATGCTCCCAGCCGTGCGAGCCGACTGTAAGGCTGAAGAGAACTGCATTGAACAAGCTTAACTTCATGACTAGCTGGATTGATAATGGTATGGGAGATTCGTGGATGGGTTTGTGAAATCGATATGCTTGTCTGTCTAGTTCGACATGTATGGGCCCTTATATATCTGAACATTGTAGTACTGTAGACCGGCCCATGGTCAACGAGCGTATCCAGGACTAAATCAATCACATAGGCGCGTATTCTATACGCGGTGGATGCAGAGTATCGAGTGGGAATATCCACGCTAAGCTTTGTGGGTAGTTAGGATGGGGTCGAGGTCTATGTTGTAGGACGCCCTCTGGGCTTGAGACCACTTTTCCAAGATTCTTCAGGCTGCTAGTAAGCCTGCGGCGCAGCTGAAGCTCATGGGGCCTGTAATCTCTTCAATCTCGGATTATTAAATGAATGATTATTAGTTCATATACCACTTCACAACGATCTCACGAACCACATATTGGAATCCATAGCCCTATCAAATCCATCACCGCAAAGGCATTTTTTTCATTACGCTCAGACACTTATAGAGGCCTGCAGAAACACTGCTCGGGGGACTCCGGAGAGGAGAGAAGGAATTCCTTAAAAGTGGATCATCTGACCCCTATTTCTTCCTGACGATCGTCGTGTTGATTGATGATCGCGCGATTGATAAGGCGGCCGGTCGGGCTTAGAGAATAAGATGTCTTTGGGACACGTTTTCCAACTATACCATAAATTGCCAAAAAGAGCGAATAATCGGGCTAAATTTTGGGCTAAACCTTCCGTCTACTGGTATGTATTGTGTACTCCATGAAAAGTATTTGTCAAGCTGACAAGTTTAAGCGAATACGCACTTGCATGAAGCCATCACACGTATTCTCTTGGCATTTAACTCGGGAAATCTAATACTCATTCAACAAAGGATTTATTAATTTGAACCAACCGTATGCACTAGGGAGTAAAAGTCGATTGAGTTAGGGGATTGAAAGACCTTTGTAATATTCTACACATGGAATACTTGTAGCGCGGTGTCCCCGCGGTAAAGTAGGAAACATTTCGTCTCCCTCGATTTGAATGTCAAGTATCCATACAAAAGGGGCGCAGCGCAGCACTTGCTTAGAAACAACATAATCTCCACCTGGGCACAAGGCTGTAGTCCACAGCCTCAATTCCCGTACTCCCAACCATTCATATCACTGATGTTTATTGCTGACGGTGGACGGAGTAGCCCTTTGGTAGTAGGCCATGGAACAAAGAATCTTTTCCCCGCTACAGAAACTGCCTTGTAGTTAGTGATCGTCCAAGACTTTAGTTTCTAGCATAATACAAAATTGAGCAAGATGGTATTTGGAATTATCAGGGACCTCCACAGGTAGACTTTCAAGGTACTAGGAAGTGAGTTTGGTGATAAGACTGTCCATTCTAAAAACCAGCCTCAATATACTCCTGTTTATAAGGGATTGCTGAAAATCTCATTATTGCAATTACCTTCACTTACCTTTTAATTCTCACTCATGGATAAATCATACTCGGACGATAGTTGTACTATGAAGACACGCAGGTCACATAGAAAGTCTCGATATGGTTGCGAGAAATGCAAGGCGCGCAGAATTAAGGTACGCATGGCATATGGCAAAGGGGTATGGGAATACTTATCTAATATCGATATACAGTGCGATGAACTCGAGCCAAAGTGCTCAAGATGCAATAAGATGAATTTGATGTGCCACTACCCAAGAAGATCCGACATTCTATCACTTGACCTCAAACTGAAGCAACCAGAGCTCTTGCTACAATATGAAATTCCACACATCAACTATGAAGCGAATAGTTCTGCAAGTTCACGTTGCTCGTCGGCGGTTGTCGGAAGCCCAATGGCATCACCAGGGGTTCCTTTCTCGCAATCAGCACACAACATGTTGAGTGACGATAGCCACCCCAACTCGCTCTTGCAGTCACGAACATCACAGATTCTTACGGCCACAGAATCTACGCTGCTCAATCACTATCTCGAGCACACTTGCCAAGATATGACCGTTGACGACGACGACCAATACACTTTACAGGTCGGAATTCCGAACCTAGCTTTCCAGAACAAACTCCTCATGAAATCTGTCCTCGCATTCTCGGCAGTATGTAAATGCTGCGATATCATCAACCAGCTGTTGATATCACATGGAGACCGAGAGCTAGTTGTGATGCTTCTATCTATCGCAGATCAATATCACATGGAATCACTACGGGAGATACAAGATACACTCGCTGAGACTGATCAATACGACCACATTCTTGCAAATGCGGCTATGATGGGAATGTATGGATCAAGCAGCCACTGTATCAGAATATGGCTAGCGGAAACAGCGTCCTCCGACGACCTAGAACGGGACCGGTTTATGCCAAAAAGCTGCCAATGGATTAGTCTCTTCCGCGCCGTGCGCGTGGCCTATACGGGATTACTCAACGACAGGTTTAAAGGAGAGGATGTCGTTCAACTTGCCCCGGCCACATCACCTATTCACCCTGTGGCAAGTTGTGATTTGCAGATCCATTGCGAATGCAGGGTGAAATCTGGGGTTGAGCAGCCGAAGGGCCTCCAGGCTCATGCTTTATATCCTATTATAGCTGATACGGTGGTATCTGCACTGAAAGGGTTGCGAAAAAGGGCCGAAGAAATCACCAGAAACGGAATGGGTGACTATGGAGACCGGGATATACCGGGTATCCATAACGACTCCGATCTTCAGTCATGTTTTGCTGCGTTGGAACTATTTGAAAATATTGCATCCAAAGCATTCCCTGATAAGGAACTGGTGTCAAACACGCCAGGGCATTCCCGCCTCCCTTCTGAAATCGATATTGATACTATCGGGCAAGTCTCCAAAATTTCGCCTTGGATTCGGAGATATACAGCCAAAATAACTTCAATGATCCCATCGAAGCTTCCGCGAAGGTTTATTATGGCATTCGTTCACAAAGCTCCTTCGAAATATCTTTCCCTGGTGGAGGACATGATGGGTCTCGTGCAAAGTGGAGCACCCCGTGGACACGGAATAACTAGGTGCCCCCTAAAGCCCACAAATTCGGAGCCTAGTCTAGCACACCAGCTAGCTGTGGATATATTTGCCCATTGGCTTGTTCTGGTTATGTTACTAGACAAGGTGTGGTGGATTGGTGGCATTGGAGCCTGGGAACTCGGGCAAATTATCTCCCTTAGGCAAGATACGCGACGGTGTATGTCTCTGTGGAAGACACAGGAAGATTGGTGGCCGGAAAGTATGTTTGAGATTAGTCGACAGTTCAACAAACACCGAGCTAAGGATGGAGTATGATTCAAGAGACGACAAGATCAACCGCGCGAAGAAAAGCCATTGACTGGCGATTTTGACGTGTATTCACATACGGCACCTCTAAATACGTCCAGTATGGAAGAGCAACACACCAAATTGAACCATCTCTGACTTCGTTTGCCGGGCTGGGTTACCTTGGAGTCGACATTATTGGCTTTAAGTTTTCAGAGATATTATTCTTATTCAAACTATAAGGTCCACGTAGTTAACTATATATTTCATGAGTTCCATCACTCATCTATTATTTTCTCATACTCTTTTCGTTCTTTCCGTCTCACTCAACATGGATGGTATTTCTATTGCTGCTGTGGTCATTGCCTTTGGAACTGTGGTGTTACGTGTGGTCCACATTTGTGGTGATTACAAGCAACTGATTGTAACCGAAGAGCTAATCTATCTTCTTAGCAATGTGGATAACCTAAGAGCCACCGCTACTTGTCACACGACCACTGTTGGAGACACCTTGCGATATGTGAGCCCCTCATCCGAAGCTGACTTTGAATATAAAGCTCTCTGCGAGGACCTTCAAATGATGCTGGTCAACTTCATGCGGACGGCAAAGACAATGATTCTCAAGATCTGTGGCGAAACAGGCTCCAAGTTATCTACGAATTACCAGAGTATGGTAAAGCTTGAGCGGATGCAGTCCAGAAAAGCGTTGTTCCAGGACTTGCATGATCGGTTATCCTCTCAGCAATCCTCTATCAAACCTTTGGTCGATATGTGAGTTTTCCATCATTCAATTTCAAAACCTTTGACCAACAATTTGTATAGGTACTCCCAAAAAGCCCCTGTACAGAGCATGGACACCCCCATCTCTACCAAAAGAAGCAAAGTATTCACTCCTCAACTCGTCAATGCCTTTCACCAAGGGAAGAATGACTATTTGGATGACTTATTGCAAATGTTGCAACCATTGGCTGTCAAAGATTCGGCACAAAACCGCCAAATGATCTGTATTTATGGCAAAGAGCGAACAGGAAAGACGCATTTATGTTCCAAATTTGCAGACGAACATAAAACCAGGTATGATCTGCCAAAGGGCGCTTTCTTCATATTGATATCTTACTAACTATTCAATTTTCAACGAGAAAGTTATTCGTGTGTCTTCTGGCTCGACGCTGAGAATGGATGCTTCGAGAGCCTCTATCCCACCTTGAGTACAATTGCGGCGGTTGGAGAGCTGTCTGGTGTTGAAGAGTCATGGCTCCTGGTTATCGACAATGTTGGAGATCTAACAGACGCAGAGAAGCATTTCCCTTCCGGCGACAAAGTACACATTCTTGTCACGACTAGATCATCTCCTCCTGGGAGTGTTGATTCTGTTCACGTTTCAGAGATGGACGAGAAAGAGAAAATGCGGTATCTTTTGTGGTCGGCAGGGTTGGCGATGCCTTGGCTGGATTCGGAGCGAGCGTGGGCTGAAGAAGTCATTGCCCAATTCGGACCAAGGTCTAACCTTCTTCCCCTGACCCATGTGGGTGTCGTGATTCGCAATCGCTTTTGTCCCCGGGAAGAGTATCTGGCACTGTTCAAAAAACAACGGACAAAGGAATCCAAAGCCAATATCTTGCAGGGTTCGCAAGACTTGCCTTTGAAGGTAGCGCTCACACAAATTCGAAAACAAAAAACTTGGTGTTCCAAGGACGCACTCATCCTTCTCCACTATTCGGCGATTGCCACCAGCAGATACATCACTTTGGACGCCTTGGCAAACTCAATCCTCGCATTCAAAACTGCCACGAAGCAGCAGAAATTGATCCACCGCACGTGTTTTGACCAGTCTAGGAAAGGGGCAAGGAGCTGGAGAAAATCCAAAGTTTTCACATCAGAATTCTTCGGATCGAATGCTGACATTCGCAGCATGCCTCAAAGTTCGTCTAATCCAGCAGCTCCAGGTGGTCTTGACCGTTCACGAGCCAAATTGGCAACCAGAGAGCTCGTTGACATGCCGCTTTTTCTCTATCACCCATCGAATGATAGATACTCAATACAACCCGCCGCAAAACAGTGGGTCGCAGACAGGCTAAATTCCTTACGTGGAACTTTAGCCTGAGAGTGGGGAGAACATCCCTTGGATCCACGTTTCTAGACTCCGTTTTTTTCTTTTGTTTTAGATGATTAATAGCATTTTTAGATTTCACCGGTTTGATCTTCTGGTTTTCCGAAAATATAGCCTCCATTCGCAAATTCCAGCATGCACATAGATATCTCCCTGTATAGGACTTGGGCTCTTCTTCAGCATCCTTTCACACAACCAAGACACGTGTTGATGACGAAAGAACAATAAAATGCCCAAAACCGGATATACTACATACGACCAGCTGGTAAATTTCTAGATTTCTCCTGGCCCTTAGTGCAATTGGTACGTTATCCAACACCACAGGCCGATCTGAAACAATTTAAATCGGACTCATTGTCGCTATTGCCTGCGCTTCGGGAAAACACATAATGATTCTTACGGAACTATCTCGACATTATATACCATTCGAATATGTGTATAACTTAATGTAGGTTTTAATCACATCACGTTCTTTTTCCTTTTCCTTGGTGTCATATATTTGCTCTATGGTTGGGATGCCAGTTTGATTGGTGGAAGATATATTTGTGATTTACTTGATACTTTAAACGCATAACTACTTGGCTACAGTCATGTGTAAAAGTACCGCGCAGGTGGACTTCCTCGTGATGTGTCAAATTTCCTCCAATGGAAATTTGTATCAACAATCTATGTTGGCCGCCTCTTGCGTAAAAATAAAGGGTGTACCCCACGCCAATAAGTTTACCCCGCAAAATTACTATTTAGGGCACGGGTAATGCGGGGATAGTGACAATCCGCGCAGGAGACTAATGCGCTCAGAGAGCGGCAAATTATGCGCTGAATCATGCTCCCTAGCCAATCCGAATGCAACTGATTCAGGATATGACTTCACCCCATCAAATGTATTATACGTGGTTCTTAAGGCAAACACTGCTAAGTTTGCCTTTCCAACGAATGCTCCGAAAGGGAACAGCTACAAGGTGACACTAAATGCAGACCCATTCCCTGGTTCCCTGATTGAGGTATGATTCTACAAGCTAAAGCGTTTACGTTTACCAAGGATATCAAGTCTGATTATCTTTTGCCGGATGCAATCAAATCGCCTTTGACCCCCCACTCAGACCTCGATTATCCAGACAGAGGGATGGAGGGAATCTTACCATGCATACAGCCTGTAAGAGCTTGGTCTAGGCAATCAATTGAGCTGACGACAGCCATACATGAAATGCGGGGAACCTCCCAAAAGTACCGCTAGAGAGGTGTTGGCTTTGTAATATTTGAGATGTGACAGCGACAGTCAACTTGGAAAATAGGATAATATAATCAGCAGTTCCCATTTTAATGTGTGAAAAGGCCACGGCTTTGCTATTTTCTTCGTGCTGATATGATGTGCGTGATTTAGGAGACACATTCCTTGGAATGCGTCGACGATGAACGCACCTTTTGACGAGGACGGAGTCTGCTGTTAGCCTCCACGGGCGATAGGTGTGCCACTGGGAACTTTAGTCCTATTGGCTATCACTGTCAACAAACGGCCACGTACGTAGTACTATATATATATGTCATTATATTATTATACCACCCAAGCTAGGGATTGGCCTCAATTATCGAGCACGTAGTATAAAGTGTTTCAGTGTTAACCTGATCTACAGGAAAGGCAATATCACTGATGAATCAATGCACTATATACTTGCTGTAGCTGTGTAGAATACCCTTGAAAGGAGGAGAAAATAGGTGAGAGATCATATCTACGTTGTACATCCACATATGCATCAAATCATATTGACCAATACGACCAAAGTCCCGTCTGGCACGCTTCGCCCAGAAGCTACACAAGAGCGCTTGAACTCTGTCTCCGCGCGCGGGGCCAATATACGGGGTTATGGGCTGTATATATGACTGGATTTGGGGAAATTATTTGGAGAAATTGGCTTTATAGATACTTCTATGGACACCGAAGCACAACTATATAAGACCCCCTGGGAAGTCTCATCAAAAGATTGATTACTGCCCCAAACACCTTTTGGAAACTATTTTCAAATCACCCTTCTGTCAATATATTCACAGTCATGACTATCCCAGATGAGGTTGATATCATCATCTGTGGTGGGGGCAGTTCGGGATGTGTCCCTGCCGGCCGCCTAGCGAACCTCGATCGCAATCTGTCTGTCTTGTTGATAGAGGCTGGCGAGGATAACTTGAACAATCAATGGTGAGGATGCCGAAGCTACCACTTTCAGGGAATGGATTCTCATCTCAACCTAGGGTGTACCGCCCGGGTATATACCCGAACAACATGAAGCTTGACTCGAAGACGGCTTCGTTTTATCAATCCAGGCCATCCGAGCATTTGGATGGCCGTCAGGCTATTGTTCCATGCGCCAATATTCTTGGAGGTGGCAGTTCTATCAACTTTATGGTAAGTGATGCCCGTTTGAAGTCTTTTTATCCAGTCGTCCCAAGCTGAATGCGTTGAAGATGTATACCAGAGCGTCTGCGTCCGATTACGACGACTTTCAGGCAAAAGGCTGGACAACCAAGGAACTTCTTCCATTGATGAAGAAGCATGAGACATACCAACGTGCTAGCAATAACCCGGAACTGCACGGCACCGACGGACCTATCAAGGTGTCATTTGGAAACTATACTTACCCGATCAAGAATGACTTCCTTCGCGCCGTTGAGACGCAAGGAATTCCATTCACTGATGATTTGCAAGATCTGAAGACTGCGTATGAGGTCCACACGATAGATCGTCCATTGTATCTTGCTAATGGAGAGTCATAATATTACAGCCACGGTGCCGAACACTGGTTGAAATGGATCAATCGTGACACAGGTAAAAACAACGGTCTAATTCTGCATCATTATCATTACCTCTCTGACACTCAGTATCAGGACGACGAAGTGATGCGGCACACGCCTATGTCCACAGCACCCGAGCTAAGCACACCAATCTCCACCTTCAATGCAATACTAAAGTTGAGAAGGTGATTGTCGAGAATGGTCGTGCTGTGGGAGTTGTGACAGTCCCAACCAAGCCACTGAATGGTGGAGAGCCAGTTCGTAGGATCTTCAAGGCTCGGAAGCAAATCATTATTAGCTCGGGTACAATGAGTTCGCCACTTATTCTCCAACGGTCTGGCTTTGGAGACCCCGAGAAGCTGCGCCGGGCTGGCGTCAAGCCCCTGGTTAACCTACCAGGCGTGGGTCGAAACTTCCAGGACCACTACCTTACTTTCTCAGTGTACCGCGCCAAGCCTGACGTCGAGTCCTTTGATGACTTCATTCGTGGAGATCCCAAAGTTCAGAAGAAAGTCTTCGAAGAGTGGGATAAGAAGGGTACAGGTCCATTGGCCACTAACGGTATCGATGCCGGAGTCAAGATTCGGCCTACCGAGCAAGAGCTCGGGGAGATGAAGAAGTGGCCTACCCCAGACTTCACAGAAGGATATGAGTCCTATTTCCGGAACAAGCCTGATAAGCCCGTCATGCATTACTCGATTATTTCTGGGTAAGCATTAAACCCACTTCGCTTCGAATGCCACGAGGCTAATCCCCAGATAGCTGGTTCGGAGACCACATGCACATGCCGCCGGGCAAGTTCTTTACAATGTTCCATTTCCTGGTATGCTATAAACCGACTAAATTGGATCACCCAGTGCTGACAAGATATTAGGAATACCCCTTCTCCCGTGGACATACCCACATCCAGTCGGCTGACCCTTATGAGGTCCCTGACTTTGATGCTGGTTTCATGAATGACAAGCGTGACATGGCCCCTCTGGTCTGGGGATATATTAAATCCCGTGAGACCGCCCGGCGCATGGGGTCGTACGCCGGAGAGGTCACTGCCATGCATCCCCAGTTCGCGTTCGACTCATCGGCACGGGCGCAAGATATGGATCTGGCCACTACCAAGGCATATGCCGGCTCGAACCATATTTCTGCTGGTATCCAACACGGTATGTCCTCGGTTTTTGCAGGCCAGGTATCGCCGTTCGGCTAATCAAATGAATATAGGTTCTTGGACCACTCCGTTGGAACCTGGAAAGCAGCCTTCGGCTTCAACTCTCAATTCCAATAGACATGAAGCCCGTCCTTCTTTGGAGTACAGTGATGATGACATTAAGCACATTGAGAAGTGGAGTAAGTATCAAGGATTGTAATTGGTGCCCCTTCGGATCATGCTGTCTAACCCTTTTGCTGCAGTTTCCCGTCACGTCGAGACAACCTGGCACTGCCTCGGCACATGCAGCATGGCTCCGCGAGAGGGCAACTCTATTGCACCCCATGGAGGCGTTGTTGACGAGCGCCTCAATGTACATGGTGTCAAGGGCCTCAAGGTTTGCGACCTATCTATCTGCCCTGACAATGTGGGCTGCAACACTTTCAGCGTGAGTGTTCTTTTGTTGGTTCCTTTGAAATTTTGTCAAATACTGACTATTCTAACCAATAGACTGCTCTCCTTATCGGCGAGAAGTGCGCAGTCCTCGTTGCGGAGGACCTTGGCTATTCTGGAGCTGATCTGGATATGAAGGTCCCTACTTACCATGCTCCAGCAGAATTCTCCAACCTTTCTCGCCTTTGAGGGTATTTTTGGCGTGAAACGAAGAACATGTTCCAGGATACTTCGTTGTATTTGGCGAGAGCAGACAATTTCCTCGGTGAAAGCGAGATCGTCTTCAAAGCGGTAGCTAGGTGCGAATCGAATAGGCATAAAGAAATCAGTGAATACGAAATGGCCAGAAAAAGAAACGTAACATTTACAGCAAGGAGGTTCATATAGTCACAGAATAAAGGGCTGGCATTAGTTGCGGAAGGTCAAGAGAGAAAGGCTATCAATTAAACGTACCAGCGACAATATGGCGAAGTTCACTACCAGCGACTCGATAGGTAAATAATAGAAGCTTAGAATATTAAACAAGCAAATAAACAGGGAAGATGAAACCCTATAAGCGTACCTGCAATAATATGACACATGCCACTACCTGGAGCTCAATGTAGAGATGGGGCCAGCAATAGCACAATCTATACAACTCTGTGGAATTCATCAGCTACGCCTAGCAGGAACTTGCCGACGCTACTACCGGAGCGACTTTTGTGGTGACCAGGAGAGTGATCTATTTCCCTTGGTATCGCGTTGTGGGCGCATTGGAAGATCAACTGGCGGCCAATAGGTTGGTTGATGTTATATGGGATATATATGTGTATGTTGGGTCATCCGGTAACTCTACCCACATCTCTACTGGGACGGAGAATAACACTACGAGAGACCCTATATACAGCCCCTCAACCTTAACGGAGCCTGGTTCTATGCCTGGGAAGGCCTGTAGGAACCACTGTCTCTAGAACTCTATATCCAGTGTATGCGGATCATTGATATCCCCCCAATGCTCACACTTAGTAGGGCCCTGAGGCGGTTCCTTGCTGTAACCTGGTCACGACGCCCAGCATGACGGTCCTTGTTGCCTATGGTGACACTTGGTGTGCCAGGCTTGCTGATGTAGACCGGACAAGTCGCTATTTGTTTCGATCTGACGTCCAGTATGAGATTGCTATACACTGTCGCAAGTGTACTATTTTCGTGCAGCCATTCCACGACTGTGTCGATAAGGGCTCGTGTGAACGAAGTGTTGTGTGCCGCAGGAGCAATAGTGTTCCAAACGGATGCAGCAATGAGCTCTGCCCCTTGTTATGACTCGAACACCGACGATACAGCAGAGCAAGTGTCAAATATGTAGCATACAGAACCAGCATACATTTCAAGGTTGCCCCGTATAGCCCACCAGTCCACCACAGGGAAATTGGGGTCAAAGTCCCACTTGAGCATCGATATTAGTATGTAAGTTATGAGGTAAAAGGGGTGATATGTGTAGACTAAAGTAAGCACTTACATCAGGTTCCATAAGCGGCCAGCCATTCCAGGATCAAGGGAGTGTCCGGAATACACATAATTCCGTAGCGCATGGGGAGCAGCTGCACCATCCGCGTGGTCTGTCAAGTGTCTGAGGAGTGTGGAGTGGGAATTGACATTTGGGCGGGCCGGAATGGTGAAAGAAGATCGTTTTGGAAGACATTAAGGAGCTCATTCTCAAGGGGACAACGTCCAGGTTGTCATTTTCCCAATAGAAAGCCAACACCGATACTTTATCATAAAAGCGAATGGTTGAAGCATCGGCATAAGCTGAGCTCAGGTCAGTCTCGAACCAGTCTGGCCCGTGTGGATGGATCTGCTTGGAGGCCCACCGGTAAACGCATGGGCTGGCCTTGGCGTGGGGGTAGCGGGATTCGTATTCATATTGTGATAACAGTTGGAAACTGCACCCTGCAATCCTTGCCTGGATCGATACCGGGCGCTTCAGAGGTAGCTTGGTAAAAGTAGATAGTAGACATAGAAATAGCAAGGGAGATTTCAGGTATGGGGGAAATTCTACAGTTTTCTAAATGTTAGTGGGACCTCGGCTCGGCTCGCTTCCGATGGGGTTTGTACCTTACGGGTGATTATACAGGCCACTGGCTCATAACTCCCTCATTGGTTCATATTGCCCGCAGTAATTTTAGATCTACTCTCACTTTACAAAACTAATGTTGTATGTTGTAGTTATTAATTGAAGTCTGCCGATGCTTAAAGATGTCTGAATACCTAGATTATAAGGTTAATGAAATTAGTGCCTTCTAAAATAGGTGTGGGACTTCTAAAGTAAATTAAATCTGAATTTGTTGAGGCTGCTACCGAGTTGTAGGGCCAGAAAGTGGGGAGGGAGAGAGCTGATTGCTATGGAAGAGAAACTGCTAACTAGATAAACTATACAGTTCGGAGGGTTGATACCTGAGACATCCATCTGGGGCCTGAGGCCACCACAACTGAATTGAACCTGAATTGAATCTGAGCTGAATCTGAACTGAATCTGAATTGAATTGAAATTGACTTATATTGTATTGTAGAGAGAGTAGTTGAAGAAGGAAATATCTGGTGAAAAATGGCTATCTAGTAGCTCCAATAACCGTGCCAAGCCCACCACCACCGGAAGGTTGTTTACAAATTGAAACTAGCGTCCACGGGTATATATTCAAAACGTCGGTAATAAAAGGCGGTGAGATAATAACGAATGACAGAGTTAGTTATGGCCTGGTGGTATAACTAGTTACCGTATACCCCTACGTACCGCCCTTTAAAGTTTATACTACGACGTGCTTACCGCCAACCTTGTCAATATATCCAAGGTCAACCCATAACTTAGGTAGTTATATAATGTTGTGACGGAAATGGAAGGCGGTCTGGTAAAGGCGGTACAGTGGGGTATTCATCAAGAGCACCCACTTCCTAGATATTCTCTCTACAAGCATGATCATCCAATGAATATCAGTTACGCCCTCTGGCCCCCCTGTTATTACTTTGTCTTGTCTCAATTGGTGACCGACGCAGGGACGCCACCTCTGTCAGATAGTTGCCCTTGCGAGGGGACTATCCGTGTGTGCCCTGGGTGTCTAGCACTTCCTGCGGCGTCAGGGGAGAAGTGCTGGGTAGACACCTAGTGGGGCAGTGGAAGAAGTTGCCCAAGGAACCCGTGCTGGGTCCTTCGGATGGATAGGAAGCCTGTCCAGTCTCATTACGACCATTACCAATCTCCTATCGATACAAACTTGGGTCCTGGAAATCCAAGCCTGTCCCAAGAAAGCTCTCCCGTTGACCAAGCACCCTCGGATCCAAGCACTCTTTACTCGGAGACGCCTTGTCCCCCACCTCGAAAGCCCCTTGCGACTGGTTTGGATCTGAACCGGTTTCGATCCAGTTACCCTTACACTCTAGGATTACTGCCGTTGTTTACGAATCCTAATCTTAACCCTGCGAGCAATACCCCGACCAGGGAACCGCAGTCGGAAGCCTCAACCGTGACTAGGTTGGCTGTTGAGTTGGACCACCTCTCACTTATGTCATCCACCTCCCCACCAGACGAGTGGGACTTCGAGATGAGAGACCCTACCTCGTTCTCCGGTAGACCCGGAGAGAATGTCAAGCAGTGCAAGTATATATGGCAGGGCATGGCACACATGAAGGAGGAAGAGGAAAGGGAAGCCCAGGCCACGACTCTGCTAGCCGGACTCCGAGGTCCCTGCACGCCACAATGTTTCTCTAGATCCATGGATGTGTGAATGGTTGTCACTATAGCTTATGGACTGATCCCCCGTTACAGGGGCCGCCATCAGGGTTATGAATAGAGCCTTCACCCGAGTGTCCATTGGGGTCTCCCTCTAAGTCATTCTCAGAGCCTTCATCGGAGCTTCCATCGGTGCTATCGTCAGAATCGCTACCGGTGGCGTTTGGGCTTCCAGGAAGCACACCTCTGCCCTTATCTTGGGATGAAGTGGGCGACATGGCAAAACCGGGGGGTCTGGTCAAATTTTGAACAATTCAATTCAAACTCTGTTCTAATGATTGAAGTTCTACTATCACCCATAGTCCGGACCCTTTAGGGGGGATATTGGTGCCTTAATGTCTTAAATTCCTCGAATAAAAAAGAGTTTGGTTAATCTTGACCTGTATACTTAATACTATGTTCTATGTCAACCTCGTATACCGGGTGGTGGCTATAATGCGTGGAGATGCGTGGAGATTCGGTACGTCATCTCGGTGTCATTCCACGGCAACTTATGTTATTTGGAGTTCTTATATAAAGGACAGAGGAGATTCCGGATTTCCCTTTCGGTAATTCCTTGACAGTCCCATTGTCTAGCCGATCCTACATACTGTCACAATGCATTCCAAGAAAGTTCTCGTTATCCTCAGCGACGGACACTCCTTCCCCCTGAAAAGGAACACCGGACACGATGCTGGCAAGGTTGTCGATCAGCCTTCAGGCTATTTCCTCCAAGAGCTGGCAAAGCCATTAAACAAAATATTGAACGCAGGCCACGAAGTGACATTCGCCTCACCCCAAGGTCGTGAACCCGCTCCGGACCCAAGCAGCGAATCACTCGTCGCCAATGCCGGCAATTTCTACGAACGTCAGCGAGAATACAATCTCATCGAACGCATGAAGCGAGAGAATGGGTTCTCCGCCCCACGACCATTCAACACCATCAGCAACGATGAGTTAACCACTTTCGCGGCTGTATTTATCCCAGGTGAACACGCACCACTTCAGGATCTAGCAGGCAATGCAGAACTGGGGCGCATTCTGCGTTATTTCCACCAGGAGAACAAGCCCACAGCTGTGATTTGTCATGGGCCTTATGCCTTGTTGAGTACGAAGAAGGCGGGTGATGGGTCGTTTGTTTATAATGGATACAAAATTACATCGTGGAGCGATGCGGAAGAGAATCTTATGGAGACATTATGGGGTGGCGAGGCCAACAAAGTAGAGTCGACGTTAAGAAACGAAGGTGCAGTGATGGTTGAGGGTGTACGTGAAAAGACTGGTGGTACTACGTTGCATCGGGAGCTGGTCTCGGCGGGTAATCCTGTGGCGGCAAACGCCCTTGGTGATCGGTTTGTGAGGATGATCAGTGTATAATATCTTTTTTTCCCAATCTCGTTTGAGCTTCAACTTCAGTAGAAATTGAAATATGTACATGTTTTCCCCTATTATGACAGAATTTACCGAAGGCGAGTTATAAGTTCGGCATAAACTGACCCATGATGCCCTTGAAGTTGTCACACTAATTAGATGAATGGTTCATCGCACAAACACGTCTCTATTTAATCTACAGATTAGATCCAGTCTCCTACACGGTGCCTATTCGAATCATTTCCGAACATTTCGTTCTCAATGGCATTGTATTTGATCTCAAGTCCCAGTTCCTGACTCAAGTAGACCCCAAGAAAGCCCACAAAGCCCATAGCCCAACCCACCCCACCCCACCCCACCACACCAAATGGGCTGGGTTTTGGGCCCATCCTTCGGGCCCATCGGTATGTAAGAGAATCAAGAAAGGGAAACAAATACTGATTCCTTGAAGAAGGTGCGTCGAGGAGAGGGAAATAAATGATACACGGGAGAGAATTATTTGCTGTTTTTATATACATTTACGACCTCGGGCCATCAAGATCTGTACAGAGTATACAGGCTGAAATATACGTAAAAACGAGTATTAATCATGTATGCCAAGAGTGTAGTTATACAAAAGATGGGCTTTGATGGGTGCCCCCATCAATGGGCCCGGTGTTGGTTTGGACCACCACGAATTAAGCCTTGGGCCCGGGGTTCAGGCCCATTTGTGGGCTTTGCGGAGGTCTAGACTCAATAAATCTTCGAAGTTGGGTTGGCCAGTCTCTGGTGGCAAAGCCTTTTCCGGATATTCCTTTAATGCTAACCGTGGGTAGAGCGACACCAGAGGTCAAATAAATATGAACAAGTTCTGGGAGGACACCATCCTGCCGGATGGCTACCTGTAACATTGTGCGCCTGTAGTTTCTCGTTTCTCCAGATACGTCATTATTTAACTTGGGCTCCAGCAAGTCCGAGGAGTCGCATGACGTAACCATGAAAGCACAGCAGGCGTTTGAAGTTTATATACAGCTCTATGACACCTCATAGTCCCAGTTAATATCTTTTAGTTTCATCGAACCTTGAGTATGAGCTTTATCTGTCGTTCATTTTCGCATGCAGCAGTGAAACAGCATATCCGCCCGTGTGTGGGACTTCGATCATCTCGGCCCACCACTACTCGAAAGTCCTTTGCCACTGAAAGTCCGAGTGGCCAGGCAAGGAACCCCCGATGGTTAGTCATGCTTTTAACATGCATTTCAGAGGTCGTATCTAACTCCGATTAATCCTTTGGATAGGTTACTAGTATCAATTGCTCTAGGGTTACCAATATCGATATACCTATGGCAGAGAGGTGATATAAAGATGCCTAGCACCGAGCCTTCTACAAAGTCACGCGGAGCAAGTCAAGAGTATAGTCAAAGGGCAGAGGGGAACCAGGACATTGGGCGGAATCTGGACCCAAGGTCTTCTAGTCGGGATGAGGTTTGTTATTCCTTCTCGTATTTTATTCTCAGAGCTTGGTTGGCATTATCGTCATTTGAAAATCCAGGCCGTCGAAACAATGCATATCTAACCTTCACCTAGCCTCGAGGCATGGGTCCACCCGATGGACCTGGAAGTATTTCACTCAAGCAGGAAGGTCTGGATAATGGGGATACCATGAACCCATACGTGAACGAACCTGGGAAGAGTAGAAAGAGCGAGGGTGAGACGGACAGTGCAAAGGTAAAAGGGACCGTTAGGCCGGATCGACCTCAGGTGTGAGCCGTTACAAAGGATTTTATATTTCAATCAAATACACAATATAGGGTGCGTATCTTATTGGCATACCAACCGAAGTTGTGACATGACATTTGGTAGCGCCAGGACCTCGGTAAACTCTGGTGGGACATGAGGTTAATCGAAACGCCGGCTCTAATTGAGCTAAATTTCTTCCTTGTTTATCAAAAGGTTGACTCTATAAGTTTACCCTATAATTTTGGACCCTGGGAAACAACAGGTAGTGAGCTTGACTGGAGTGCAGAATCTCACAAGCACGCTTAGAGAACCAAGAATTTAATAGCACCATGAGTATAATTAAATAAAACATTACACTAATATTTCATCCAAATCATACTGATTGTACTCAACATCGCCCAATACGTGTCATAGCGAAAGGGGGCACGAACAGATCAAAAAGAAAACACATTCTTACCACGCATTCGGGAATGCCATGTGGTAAACATGTTCCCCCTTTTGTCGCTGATAGAAACCCATTGCCTCATCACAGATTTCCATATTCACCACATTCATTCGAATGTCGTATTGTCTTATCCGCTTTTCCATCGGCTCCGCAATTGCCATATACTCAGTCCTAACAACAGCAGTTTGAGCAAGGTCAGCAGTCTCATACAGTGCAAGTTGGCCACTTCGCAGGATGGAATAGAGCAGCTTCATGTTCTCAATTTCACTTTCATATGCCTCCAAAATGTGGATCACAGATAAGAGGGTTGAAAGAGACAGACCCTGGAAAAGCTTCAACGAAGCAATACCATTGTTGGTCTCGCTTCGAAGAAAATGACGCCTGAGAACTTGAAGCTCGCCAACTCGGTATGTGCGAGTTAAGCCGGCCCCGAGAGAAAGTGCTTCGAGTCGCTCGACATGGTATCGATCCTCGTTGTCATCGATCTGATAAAGACCCAGCCACACTTTCTTCCAGAGTTTCACGATGCGACGCTCCAGTTGGCTGCGGGTCGAGACTGGCTTTTCAAGGGCGGCACCACCAAAGGTATACTGCGGAGGATCATCAACTTGGCCATCCACTTCAGCGTGGTCACATTCTCGGGTAGTGGGAATGCTGTGAAGAGGAGTGGTGGTAGCAACACAACACATCCTAGCACTGAACTGCTCGTTAATTTTCGACAATTGAATGCCTCATAAATCCGGAAACCTACTTGCTGCGTGCTTTTACTGCACGTTTGGAGGAGGGAGAAGATAAATGGAGAAACTCCATTACCTTCCGGAGGAATCTTTGAGCGCGACGGGGCTTCATTGCCATCGGAGTTGAAACAAGGGTACCTGCATGCAGAAGAAGCCAAAGTGATTTCTAGGCTGAGAGCTACACCTGCCTATTCTCAAACTGGAATCTAAAGCTTTATCACTACCCAATTTGAGAGTAGTATGTTGTAATCATGGCGTGCTGCTCCATTTTTGATCAGGGAACGACGGTCCGTTCATGGTCCCTGGTCCCTTAATGCTCATATTAGTGAACCCCCATAAGCTCTCTGCTAAACGAGAGCGGATAAATATTTAACTATTGCCTTAACATACCTACTTGTACCTTCTGTGAGGGACATATATTTTATTTACGATCACGTGTGTCTAGCTCTAGTTTGCCTTGATAACTCTGCAGGAGTCAGCAGTTGTCTGAAATGCCTATCATCTCTAGAGTGACGAGATCATGATAATAAAATTACCCTAATAAGGATTGTTTGGTAAACTGACAACTAAAGTTTTCTTGTGCCATAGTAGAATGAGTTAGTAGATGCCGTCGGGAATAAATTCCATGGATGTTTATATATTCCTATATAGGTAGGTGGGTAATTCTGACAGCACTGCCCATTCAATCTCCGACTGTGTACTACTCCATTCTCGAACACGATCGGAAGACAGCCAGGGCGACTATATATCAACAGACATGAGAAAATGTCATTGTACAGTCAGAATACGAGGTTAAGAACCCATGGCGTTTAAAATGACTAACTCATCCATGTTGTACAATATATAGTTATATGACTTCATGATTGGAGATACCCCAAATGCATCGCATGTATTTTGCGACCCTCGGGAAGTTTAGGATATGCAAATATCTCCCTTCAATTAATTGTTTGTGTTTGTTCTGAGTTTATGGTTAATATCATTGCTTCCAATAGGCGTAGAAAGGGATCACAATCCGCGTGATATGACGAGTTGGATTTAATGACCTCATTAGACAAGGGTATACCTGTTTGTAGGCTTATACAGCTATAAGAATCAGCAAATGAGAAAAATACTGAATAATCTCTCGGTTCGTGCCTGTTCCGACCTCCCGAGATCTGGTTTTCGCGATGATGCTTGACGTAATACCGTGTAGCAAAGGGATTTAGGTTGAGAGTCAGGATTTCAAACGGCCTCAACTCAACCTGGAAATAACAACGATGGCAAACAACGATTCTGTGGAAAGCGAGTCCGCATTAGCTGCAAATACTGCACACGGGAATTCTATTTCTTCCTCTGAAAGTCCATCTTCACCGGTCAGGTCATGTCCACCCGAAGAGTTCGCGTCAACCCGCACGACCCCATCAGGCTCCCCGGCAGATTCCACAGGCTCAAGGTTAGATGATGATGGTGGCGAACGTACTGTTTCTCACCGGCGCAGTTATGCCTCCGGTCACGATACCAAAGGAGATGAATGGGCCCAAATAGAAAGACTTGTTTCGCGGATGTTCGGCTCCGACCGCAAAGCAAATTCTGAAGATGAGAAAACACGTCATGTTGGAGTTGTATGGAAAAATGTCACCGTGAAGGGCGTGGGCCTTGGAGCCACTCTCCAACCTACCAACGGAGACATTTTACTCGGATTGCCACGGCTCATTAAGCAACTATTCACTCGAGGAAGGAAGGGTGTCGGGGCTGGAAAAGCACCGATACGAACCATCTTGGATGATTTCACTGTATGTCTATTGATAGCCACTAGATGTTGTCGGCTTGACTGATCCCACATTCAGGGCTGTGTTCGTCCGGGGGAGATGCTTCTTGTTTTAGGCCGCCCTGGTTCCGGCTGTTCCACTTTCTTGAAAGTGCTCGGCAATCAACGAGCGGGCTACGAAAGCATTGAAGGGGATGTGCGGTATGGCGGCACTGATTCAGAAAAGATGGCGAAGCAGTATAGGTCTGAAGGTATGTCTTTTTCTGTGTGATTATGAGTCTAAACTAAAACTATCAGTCCTGTACAACCCCGAGGATGATCTCCATTATGCAGCTTTGACTGTGCGAGATACACTGCTTTTTGCCTTGAAATCCCGAACTCCCGACAAAGCCTCACGAATCCCAGGAGAAAGTCGAAAAGAATATCAGCAGACCTTCTTGTCTGCCATAGCTAAGCTGTTCTGGATTGAACATGCTCTGGGAACTAGAGTTGGCAATGAGCTCATTCGTGGAGTTTCCGGGGGTGAGAAGAAACGAACCTCAATTGCTGAAGCTATGGTTACCAAGGCTAGCACCCAGTGCTGGGACAACTCTACTAAGGGCTTAGACGCCAGTACAGCGCTGGAGTATGTCCAAAGCTTGCGAAGTCTAACAAACACTGCCAACGTTTCAACCGCGGTGGCTCTCTACCAGGCCTCGGAGAATTTATTTGATCTGTTTGACAAAGTCATTCTGATCGAAGAAGGGAAATGCTCTTTCTTCGGACCGAGTCAGGATGCAAAGGCCTATTTCGAGCGACTGGGCTTTGAATGCCCACCACGTTGGACAACCCCAGACTTTTTGACTTCTGTCAGTGACCCCAATGCACGACGTGTGAAAGCTGGATGGGATGACCGAATCCCTCGGAACGCAGATGAATTTCAAGCTGCATATCGCAAAAGTGATACCTACCAAGACAACCTAGCGGATATTGAAAGTTTCGAGGGCGAAATCGAAGCCCAAAGGCAGGAGAGGGAGGCTGCAAGAAGTACCACCAAGCGGAAAAACTACACGATCTCATTCTACAAACAAGTTATGATCCTCACACATCGCCAATTTCTGGTAATGTTTGGTGATAGAGAGTCATTGATTGGAAAGTGGTGTATGATAACATTTCAGGCCCTCATCATCGGTAGCTTGTTTTACAATCTTCCGGATACAAGGTAGGCAGTTGCCTCTCCAAATCCAACGAAACTCCGTGTGGCTTACCATCTTAAGCAATGGTGTTTTTACGAGGGGTGGTGTAATGTTCTTTATACTGCTTTTCAATTCATTGCTTGCTATGGCAGAGCTGACAGCAGCATTTGAGAGTCGACCAATCTTAATGAAACATAAAAGCTTGTGAGGACCGCAAGGAAGAAAAGGGAAAATGATAGGACTAATGTTCTCTAGCTCTTTCTATCGCCCTGCAGCTTATGCGCTTGCCCAGGTTGTGGTTGATGTGCCTCTTGTGTTCATACAAGTCGTTCTATTTGATATCATAGTATACTTGTGAGTCTATTGGATGCTCCAAGTTGATTATACTGATGAGGTATTTAGCATGGCAAACCTTGCGCGAACACCTTCGCAGTTCTTCATAAATCTGCTTTTCATTTTCATTCTCTCAATGACGATGTACTCATTCTTTCGTGCTCTTGGGGCTCTATGTGCCTCGTTGGATGTCGGCAAGTGACACAAACCTCTCGGTATCAAGATGTCTCCAATAACACTATATAGCCACACGTCTCACTGGTGTTTCCATACAGGCATTGATTGTGTACACAGGTAAGCACAGTGCAATGGACCCTATTATTCAAATTCAATGGCCAACATCATTCAGGCTATCTTATCCCTCCGTGGAAAATGCACCCGTGGTTAAAGTGGCTCATTTGGCTCAATCCTGTCCAATACGCATTTGAGGGATTGATGGCCAACGAGTTCCATAATCTCCAGATTAAATGTGAACCACCTTACGTTGTGCCTGATGGGCCGAATGCGGTTCCTGGCCACCAATCCTGTGCAATCCAAGGCAGTGATCCCGACCAGTTGGTTGTTCAAGGTTCCAAGTATATCCAAACCGCATACACTTACAGCAGAGCTCACCTGTGGCGAAATTTCGGAATCATTATCGGATGGCTTATTTTTTTCGTCTGTTTGACAATGTTGGGAATGGAATTGCAGAGACCTAACAAGGGTGGCAGCTCGGTCACGGTGTTTAAAAGAAGCGAAGCCCCCAAAGCAGTTCAAGATATCGTGAGACGATCTTCCCCGCCACAAGATGAAGAATCTGCAGAGAAAGATGGTGTAGCGACTGGCATAGCGACCAACACAAATGACGGCACCTCAAGGGAATCGAGGGATAAGGTCCAGGACATTGCTAAAAACACTGCAATATTCACATGGCAAGACGTCAACTACACCATTCCATACAAGGGTGGACGGAGACAACTATTGCAAAATGTTCAAGGATATGTTAAGCCTGGTCGATTGACTGCATTAATGGGGGCATCTGGCTCAGGGTAAGACACAAAACGAAGCGGACGACGTTCTTGATGCTAATTTCTGACCAAGCAAAACCACTTTGCTCAATGCGCTCGCACAACGAATCGATTTCGGTGTGGTCACTGGCAACTTCCTAGTTGATGGAAGGTAGGGAATCTTTAAGTAGCTCATTGATTATTCAATCTAATATTCCCAGGCCTCTCCCAAGGAGCTTCCAGAGAGCAACCGGGTTCGCCGAACAGATGAACATTCACGAACCCACCGCTACTGTGCGCGAGTCACTTCGGTTCTCTGCTCTTTTACGGCAGCCCAAAGAAGTCCCATTACAAGAAAAGTATGATTATTGCGAGACAATCATTGACTTGCTAGAAATGCGATCTATCGCCGGCGCAACCGTTGGATCCGCGGGTTCAGGTCTCAATCAGGAGCAACGCAAGCGACTCACAATAGCGGTAGAACTGGCGAGTAAACCGGAGCTGTTGCTTTTCTTGGATGAGCCCACGTCCGGTCTCGATTCTCTGGCCGCGTTCAACATTGTGCGCTTCCTTCGCCGTCTTGCAAATGCGGGCCAGGCTGTTCTCTGCACAATCCATCAACCCTCTGCTGTGTTGTTTGAGAATTTCGATGAGCTCTTGCTGTTGAAAAGCGGTGGAAGTGTAGTTTACAATGGCCCCCTTGGAAATGACTCCAGGACGTTGATTGATTACTTTGAACATAATGGCGGGAGGAAGTGCTCACCGCATGAAAATCCAGCAGAGGTATGTACCGTGAAACTGAAGAAATCGTTTCTCGCTGAACTTCTCTCTAGTATATGTTGGAAGTCATTGGAGCCGGAAACCCTGATTATAAAGGGCAGGACTGGGGCGATGTGTGGGCCAACTCGCCAGAATCCAAGCAGCTTTCTGAGGATCTAGAGGGTATAATTGCCAGCCGTCGCGATTCTCAAGATGATGAGAAGGTTAAAGACGGTCGCGAGTACGCTATGCCTCTCTATGTTCAAGTAGTCGCAGTCACCAAGCGCGCATTCGTGGCTTACTGGAGGACCCCAGAGTACATCCTTGTAAGTTATTAGACTTCCAACAAAACATGAATGGCTTGACTAATTATCACCAAGGGCAAATTTATGCTCCACATCTTTACCGGCCTTTTCAACACCTTCACATTTTGGCATCTGGGAGATAGCTCCATCGACATGCAATCGCGGCTGTTCTCTGTCTTCATGACGTTGACAATCGCCCCACCGCTGATACAGCAACTTCAACCGCGATATATCCATTTTCGCGGGCTTTATAAATCTCGCGAAGCTAACTCCAAGATCTACACTTGGGCTGCCTTTGTGACGAGCACAATTGTCCCAGAACTACCCTACTCGATTGTTGCCGGGTCAATTTACTTTAACTGCTGGTAAGTGCTTCTTGAGAAATAATTATATCTTCCCAAGTCTGACAGAAATACAAAAAGGTACTGGGGAACTTGGTTCCCGCGCGACTCGTTCAGTTCCGGCTACGTTTGGATGTCGCTGATGCTCTTCGAACTATACTATGTTGGACTTGGCCAATTCATAGCCGCACTTGCACCCAACGAGCTCTTTGCTAGCTTGCTTGTGCCGACTTTCTTTACATTTATTGTCTCTTTCTGTGGTGTTGTCGTCCCTTACGTCGCATTGCCACATTTTTGGCAGTCGTGGATGTACTGGCTTACGCCCTTTCACTATCTCCTGGAGGGGCTTGTTGGAGTCATCACGCATAATGTCCCAATGCGCTGTATTGAGCGTGAAGAATCCCACTTCAGCACTCCGCCTGGTATGAACTGCCAACAATATGCTGGGTCTTATGTCGAAAACGCTGGTGGGTATGTCCGAGACGTTGGGAATGGAATGTGCGCGTTCTGTCAATACTCTAATGGTGATCAATATGTAAGCTACGCTTTATCGTGGTCTCCCAAGGTCCTTACTTCGATGGAGCATGGCTAACTCGAACATTGTTATTATCTCTAGGCTAGGAGTCTCAATGTGTTTTACTCGCACAAGTGGAGAGATTATGTGAGTATCGTGTTTTGTACCCCTTTGGTATACCTGGGAGAGTGAGATTAATCTCAGATATATATTAGGGACTATTTTGGGGATATGTATTCTTCAACTTTGCTCTTGTTTTCGCCTTCTCATGGTTATATTTACACGGTGTGAGCAACATCAAACGTTGGTTCAGTGCGCGTAAGACGAGAAAGGGCAAAGACACTTCTTGAACTTGGTTACACCGTGACTTCCATGCAGGGAATACTTAGACTCTATAGTCATAGGACATACATGATTACTGCAATGGTCTCCAAAAAGAATGAACTATTTCCTTGATTTTGATTTGCTCAACGTACTATATGCACCTAGGCAGTTAGATCGATCCTACTTGGATTGATTGGCTGAAAGGCCTAGTTACATTGCAGAGACTACCTGATACTCGCATAGGTAACATTGAAACGGTTACATACGATAGTTATATATATATATATATATATATTATATCTATATTGTTGTATCTATATATAATTGACCAGATAAATCTCCATGTGCCTTGGCCCTTGGCCCGCCAAATTGCTCATCGCGCAGCTCCGCGCCCAAAAGCTTGGCATTTTTCCACCTTCCTCACCTCCCTCTCATCTCACTTTGCGCGTTGAATTTTACCTATATCACTAGCTCCTTTTGAGCGCATTACACTATATGCCATGACTTTTTAAACTTAAGGCCTTTCTACCTATATTATTCACCTCCCTTTTTCTACTTTCCACACCATGAAGGACGAAACAGAAACCTTGAGAGATACCCCCGATGGCTCGACTGCCGGTGACGAGTCGAAGGCTAGTCTTGCTTCAAAGGATCGAAAATGCCAGTACTGCCAGCAGGCCTTTACTTCCTCATCACTCGGTCGACACCTCGACCAATTCCTTTTTAAAAAGAAACCCGACGGAATTCACGATGTCGAAGAGATCAGACGAATTCGCAGCGGAATCACCCGGCGCCAGGCTCGAACATCTACAGGGAAGAACGAGAGCAGTCCTGAACGAAGCCAGAAAAAGGGAACCTCAGAGCCGTTTGCGGCCGCAGACTCGGGATCGAAGTCGCGCGAGGCTCCGGTGCGCATGATGTTTAACACACCCACCTGGCACGCGACTGGAGTGATCAATGATATTCCCAACCCCAGTCGCGTACCGGATGGCCCTCGAATTGCGCCATCGCAGTCTCGGACAGGGTCGTTGCAGCTGCCGGACTATGCCAGTAGAGGTGCTAGCTCCACCAACCCGGATACAATGCGGGCACTGGAGCTCGCACTGCGCGAGGTGCTTGACAATATCAAAGCTGCGAGGTATGTTGGATCATTCCCTTGGTCATATCTAACCCAAATCTCACGCAACAATAGCTCTCGTAACCGACCTCGGCTGTCTCCGTTCGACTTCGACATGCAAGCTCAGACCTTCCCCTCCATGTGTCTGCAGCTGCTGCCTCCTCCACCAAGCCTGTTTGCAACACATCCGTTTTCCTCGTCTACTTCGTTTCCCCTCCAACCTCCCGGCGCGGAGCACCTCGATATAGTCCGCCAAGCCCTTCGCTCCAAGGTCGCCCAATGGCAGACCGACCAACTCACAGTAGACTCGACTGCTGTGCCGCACGTGAGACATGGGAATAGCGGGGTGGATCCAAACATGATATACCGGAGCGCACAACAGCACGAGGATATCAGTTTCCGACACTTAGAATTGGCCTTCAATCATTGGAATTCTCTGCCCCACGAGACCCGTCGCGACGCGTGGCAATTGGAGATCGCACGTGCATTTGCGCGGGAGGTAGAGAAACGCAAGTCCTCAGACGAGCAACTCGCTCGAGTGCAACAGGAAGCAAACCAGCTGCGTGCACAGGTCGAGCGCCTCGGGTCATGCCAATGGCCTCGCGAGTTCGCACTATTTCCCCCAGATACGCTCCCCCTACCACGGGAGGTAGCACGGGAATTAGACGCACAAGAAAGCCACATCAGTGCCGACTCTACGCGATGGGACTACGACAGCGTGGTCGCCAAATGGAAACGCGTTGTTATGCACGACAAGGGCATGGGTCGGGTCGGGGTTGGTTATGGAAATCCCAGTCCTCTGGGTGATCCAGACCAAAGTCAGCCTCACCAAAGCCCAGATGTCCGGCCTCCACGCCCAGGTGAAGACACCAGCTCTCATCCGAATCGTCTGCGCCCCTTGCAATCCGCTGCGGCTTTGAGCCCAGACGCTGCAGCTGCCTCCACCCCTGCTTCATCAACCCACTACGCTTCACCCCACTCCTTTGCAGATCCTCGCAGCCCGCCCGGTGGTGGTCTACCGGGCGGCATGCCCCAGGCCAGTGGGCTGCCTCCGGCTAAGCGACAGCGCCTCATGAATGGCTCAGAAGACCCATCTGGTCCTTCGTCCGATCCTGGCCATGCTCCGCCTTCTGCAGCAGGTAAACCTTGGGGATCTTCCACACCTCATTTATCCAACCTTGCTGCACCCTCGGGGCAGACGCCCCCGTCTTCGTCCTCCAGGAATTGACTGGTTTGGGCTTACAATATTTGTGAAAACGCATCGGACGAGCCGCCTGGGGGGTATCCTTCATACCCGACGCTGACTTGACACAGTAGTTAGCTTTGTCTAACCCGTCCGTTCCAGGATATACCCTTCCTAATAGAGAATAGCATGATAATCAATACCCATACGAATGCTCAACGCTTCATTTCCATCATAGTTTAGGCGCAGGTACTCCATTACAGTGGCGTCACGTTGACAATCAACAAACTGTCTAATATTTTGGGACTCACGCTCTTCCTTCCGCCTCTTTGATAATCTCTTTGCCCAGATACTCAGCTAGAGTCAACATCTTCTCTTCCTGCAATCTCCTCCCTACGAATTGCACTCCCACAGGGGCCCCATCATAGGACTCGGAATCATCTACACAAAAGTCAGCATGAAATAACAAGAGGGAAAGTATAGGGGAAACACACAATCCCACTGGATGTTCTTAGATCCATCCACAGATTCATAAGACGATCGCACATCGACCTTCTTATCCGCAAATGTGACTGGGATCGCAAGACTAGTATAGTCAAGCACATTCACAAATCCAGTGTATCCGACAGACTCGTATTCGTTGGGAATGACTGCCGCATGAGGCGCCAATGGACAAAACAGCGCATCAACAGGACGCCCCGTGCCTGTCACCTCGGCTGTGCTATTCCAGTAGTCCATGTACAGTTTCTGATACTCACGCTTTGCAACATTGAGCGCCAAAATCTCAGGTGCTGTCATCGGAATACCATGCTCGGTACCGAGTACTTGCGGAGCTCGAGATTCTCCAGATAGACCGAGGTGATACTTCAAGTCTACGCCGCCATCCATGTTGAATACTTTCTCCTGCCATAAGTTAGCACAGTACGGAGCCTAGCCCAAACGTGAAGCCCATAGGTACATACAAGTAGTTCAACGGCAATGACGTGTGAAGGAGGCTTCCACTCAATAACCCGATGACCCAAACGCCGTAGTGTTTTCTCAACAATCCCGAGCCCCCGCGCAATAGGCGGATGAACCAGGGCCACACCATCATATTTCATAATGCCAAACGCAAGCGCCGACGCCCCATCCTGAGCCTTCTCAATCAACGCCCTTGTCTCCTGGACAATCTCATCCCGCCACGGCAGCTCCAACGCAAGCGGATCATACAACCAAGGTTTTTGTCCAAGAACGGCCTTAAACAAGAGTGTCAAAGACCTCGCAGTTGGCGCCATCGGCCCAATAACAGACGGGACAGTACTCTGGCCATCTAACGAGGTCGCAGCACCTTGGTAAGGAATTCTTCCTGCCGAAGGACGAATCCCATACAGGAAATTAAACCCAGCAGGGATGCGTATACTACCTCCAATATCGGTGCCGAAGCCAGCAGGCGAGCCGCGGAGCGCAATCAGGGCGCCCTCGCCGCCAGAGCTGCCGCCGGAGGAGAGCAGACGGTTCTTGGGGTTCCAGGTGTAGCCGATGATATTGTTGATGGTTTCGCCGATCATTAGCGTGGCTGGGACGCTGGTCTTGCAGTATAATACTGCGCCGAGATTGCGTAGTTCGCGGACGAGTTCGCTTTCTTCTGTGCCGCTGCGGGGGTCATCCCTGTAGCCTTGGAAGGTGTTTATCCAGCCTACGTAGCCCATTGTTGTTTCGACGCCCTTTACGTGAAATTGGTCTTTTAGACTCACTGGTAGGCCATGTAGGGGTCCTATTGGGGCTTTGTTCTTTGTGAAGTATTCGTCTTGCCGTTCGGCATCTTTGATTGCGGCTTCGTAAAAGGTTTCGTGGAGACAGCTGACCTAAGGTTTGGTTTATGGTTAGCTCTTATTTAGATAACTATATTACGCTGTGACTATAAACTTACGAGTTGGTGAGCCAGTGCGGACCGGTGACAGAAGGCTTCTGTCACTTCCACAGCTGACCAGCGGCCTGTAGATGTCTGCTCCACAATGTCTACAGCATCTGTCTCTGTGATCTCAATCTCATGCGCAGTGAGGTACTGTCGGATATAATCCGCTGTGACATCACGTAGCTCTGTAGCGGGAGGAACCGGATATTCTAGTCGCCATTTCTTTGGGATAGTGTTCAGAATTGACTGGCGCTTGGCTTCGCCCTTTAGTTGCCAGGATGCATCTGTCATTATGAATTAGAGATGTTCCTTGAAATACTGTGAGAGAGACTTCTGCAACGACTACTCTATCAGAGTGTTGTCCTACGGGTGCGGGGTTATTGGAGTCATTAAACGCGAAACAACGAAACAGTTGGAGACTAGTTTATCGGCCACCCCTGTCGCTCATCATGTCGGGTTTAATTTGGACGGGAGTATTGCAGGGGTGTCAATATTATTATTCTATTTAAATACAATTGATTCGTCGGGTGGCTGCCTGTTATCACTGGACATCGCGGAAATGCAATCCACATGCCGTCCTCTGTGGCAAATTGACAAAATACAATGTGAACGATAGCCCGGCTTGTCGATACGGGATCAAGGACGTGTCGATAGGGAATAGAGAATTAACTGGGAAAAAAAGACAAAAGACAAAACGGAAGTCCTAATTAGGAAGGGGATCTAAACCCCTGAAAATGAACCTCTCAATCCGGTCGAATCGTAATTACTGGAGGTAGATTGTGTTCGGATTATGAGAGTCAGCTGCTATTGTTATTGATTATAGTATTGGAGATGGTTTTGTTTACTGTTGCACATATATATTCTGTATGCAGTTGACAAGATTGGTCGTTTCATAATTCACCTCATGTCCTAAATATTTGGACTGCGGTATCTGAAGGGGCACGATTGCTATTTCGGAGGGTCCGAAGTGATCACCAAGTACAAATCGATAGTACACGATGCTAGAAGGCCATTGTTCATTTATTTGTTCATCTCATTGGTCTAGAAAAGTCCGCGATAGGGACTCCTATAGTGTATCTACTCAGTGTCTTTGGGTCTATCAGCGTCGGTACTAGCTTTCACCTCGTCGGTACCATGGACTTGAACCCCCTCATGTACTCCCATCCTCCGCTTGTCTCGCTTCTCCAAGTACCGGACCCCAATTGTCGTGATAACCAAGGCCAACCCCATACATATCATTGCAATGCTACCCTCTTTCCAGTCTGGGCCCTGAGTTGTGCTGTAAAAGAGCAGTGACCAGAACATATAGACCGCGATTGAAAATGTGTTCATAGCACCCAGAATTATTCCTCGCTTCGCATCATCATCTCCAGTAGCCCCATTTGCCCAGGCAAAAATCACAGTTTGGCTAGCGTACTGGCAACCATTCAAGAACAATGCGAAAAATTTGGCTCCGGTGGATGGAGGCCGTAGCATGATCGCTCCGGACAAAATGGCAGTGCAGGCCAAGAAAACACCCACATGCCATGGACGTTTGGTGAAGTCCGAATACCAGCCCAGGACAAGGGTGGTGATGATTCCTACACCCGCCACACCGGTCGGGATGTAATTGACTTCTGACACGGTGTAGTTCTTTGTTGACGAGAGCCACAGATTCATGATAGCATTCGATGAGAACATTTCGGTGTTGCTGGCGAATATCCAAAGCAGGATAAAGCCTAGCCAATGCCAGGTCCGTAGGACACGCGGGATCACATTCCATCCGAGCACACCACGTTGTTTCTCGACTTCGGGAAGTCGCTCGATAGCGAGCTTTCTCTCCTCTTCACTGAGCCACCATGCGGTTGTCGACGTTGGTGTGTCCGGGAACGCGAGGAACCCAAAGATGGCCACTGGAATGGTGATGCAGAAGTCCAGGATGAACAACCACCGCCAGCCAGGAAGACCTCGAACACCATCTGGAGAGAATTAACACTTAGTACAAAGATGTTACTGGTGATGAAAGATGACTATCTTACCAAGACTCTGATGAATCCCCCCTTGCATAAATCCGGAGAACATTGTTCCCGCCAAACCACTGCTAGTAAAGATCGCAGTTCTTTTGCCGAGCTCGTCCGGCTTGTACCAACTTCCGAGAATATACTGGCAACCAACAAACGTAGAAGCCTCAAAGATAGCTTGAAAGAATCTAATAACCATGATCTGCCATGGATGGTGAGTAAAACCAGTGCCCAAAGTGAGCAAGCCCCAAGCAACCATGCACGCTGGGAAATAGATACGCGGAGGAAGCTTTTGTAAGGCGAGGTTGTTCGGAATCTGTCCCAAGACATAGCCACCATAGAAAACTATTATACGTTAGTCGCAAAGTTGGGAAAGATTTCGATCCTAAGCCCAGTATACCCTGACTTACCTGTGTTGGCGATGTTCAATTGGTTGCCGTGGAAGTTCAAGTCCTCTCTCATTCCAGTCACATATGCATTGTTCAAGTTCATGCGATCAAGATAATTAACCCAATACATCAAACAACAAAACGATAGAATAACCAAGTCAAGCTTGACCAAAAGCTTTCGTTCTGCCTTGGTCGCCGCGGGCTTCCCCCAGACGACCTCCCGAAGTTTGGAGAAAATGAACATTGAAGATGTCGAGGAGTTGTATCCCTTGTGTACAGTACAGCTATCGGATGCGGGGAGACACCCCGGGGGTTATATAAATACCTAGATACTTATCCATTGATGTACCCTGGTCACTGTACGTAACTTATTTCCTCTGCCGGGTGGGGGCTTTCCTATCTTAGCTGCCGCTTTTACGAGGGCGCTCAGAGACCTCGGGAGTCAGGCTCACGGGGTAATTTTCAGTCCTGGATATATCACGTGATATCGGACAAATGATTGTTATTAACCTTATAATCTAGGTATTCAGACATCTTTAAGCATCTACAACATTAGTTTTGTTAAAGTGAGAGTGGATCTAAATTACTGCTAGCAATATGAACCAATAAGAGAGTTATATGCCGGTGGTATACTTAGTCGCCCGTAGACATCAAGGAATGGCCAAGAGTGACACCTACAAAGCCCAAATGGGCAACCATGCACCAGGCTTCCCACGACATTCCTATAATAAGTAAAGTAGACTGATCGGTTTGATAAGCGTTTGAGATCTCCACTTTCATTCTGGGCGGTAGATCTTGGACCACCTTTTTGAAGCTTTCCAGTACTTCACTATGACCCGGTATTTCACCCTGACCGTGCAGGGTCTGACAAGTACATGTTTCTCACTCACATGTGATGTAGGGCGTGGGATGCTCGAGGAAGGAGTGTGGTCATTGAACATGAGTCTGGTTAGGTAGGTACCACTGAGATATTCAAATTCAGCACTTGGAGCAGTCCGTGGTTTCTGTCGCTGTATCTCCTGAAACAACGCGGCTGTGGAGACACTTGATTAACCTTTAAAGTGCTGAACTGCACGGGATAGTCGCGTAGTAAACGATATTTCCTGGCCCCGAGGGCTTGTTCCCTCATTAGGACCACAGGCCGCCATTAATTGGGTCACTCTTGAGGCCTGTGCTCTTGTTGCGGCGCCAGAGTAGCAACAATCAAGTACGCCGAGGACATCGATGTTTCGCACGGCATCTTCTTCGGTGAAAATCTCTCTACGGATGTCGAAGATTTCCACGACTTTGCCCATAGTGACGATATCTTCCTCTGCACCGGTGGTATCATTTTCCAGCGAATGAGAATGGTCACTTTCCGGGTGTGAACATTGTCACTGGATGTAGCTACCTTCTTCAGGTCTGCTTTTAAGACAGGAAGATGATGAATCCGAAGTGCCCTGGAAGGAAATGAAACAGGCGTTGATTGAAGCGGAACAGGGGCGGAATGGTGAGATGTGGTGGGTGATACTGCATTGTACTAAACGATGTTAGTCCCTATAAAAAGAAAGAGAAGTATGGATCACTTGATAGTTGGTACTCACGGCGTGAATTGTGGGGACGAAATGATGTCGAAGTGATAACGGTCTGAATGACGACGGAGTAAATGGGGAAAAGATGGGTTTTAAGGTGAGAAGAAGATGAAGTGCAAGCAGACGTTCGAAGAGGAGAGACTCGAAAAGTGCGTTGCAGAGAATAAATACTTTTAGAATGAAAGAAATCTTTGTATCCTCGCGGTTACTCACATAGAGCCCCGACGCCAATTTGCCCGTAAACGTATTGTATTGAACATATATAGCTATGATTTTAAATTCTCCCTTCTTCAACTACCCTCTCTACAATAATACATTATAATATAATTCAATTCAATTCAGGTTGAGTTCAGATTGAGTTCAGATTGAGTTCAGATTCAATTCAGATTCAATTCACTTTAAAAGTCCCTATACGTATATAGTAAATCTGTCATGTCATGCACTATATATATCGGAACCTGGTCTATCTGAGCCTAATGATGTAATGGTCTTTTGACCTAGTGTGTAACTCGCCAGTCCAGGGGCAGGTTGCAACAAAATCCTATATTATACGTATTACAATAGAAGGCTTCTTCCGTCTAAAAGGGGGGTAAGATCCGATTGTTATATACGATAATATTCCTAGGTATACTACTAAAGAGATTCTTGATTTCTTTGAGGAGCGTAAGGTTACTATAATAGTATAGCCTACCTTTCTTTTTATCTGATTTAAACTCTATCAAGAAGGTATAGAACTAGATAAAACATTGCATTGAAAGAAAGTATAGGGATTAATACTTTCCTTTCTCGAAGCTTCGTAGTGTGGGTTAGGAGGCCGAGTATACTGTACCGGAGGTAGTATACTGTACCGGAGGAATTCCTATCTGATCTGATTCATAGTATGCTACTGGGTTGATAGGCAGTGATTGTTAGTAATTTGCTACTACAGGGAACCTACAACATACTAAAATAGTAAGACAGTAGTAAGAAATTAAGAATTAGGAGTACAAAGAGCCCTATTTTAAAAAATAAACTACTACGCTAACTGTGCACAAGTAAAAATGAGTGGAGGTAGGTGAGTCTTTATAAGGTAGACTGTTGTAGATACGGTATGAGACTCGGCAAGTTAGTTAAGTAGTGGTATAGCAGCAGAATAGTAAAACTAATAAATATGGCCCTACTATCAATTTGCCTCTTAGCTAGAGGCGAAACAACTAGGATCGACCGACGAATTGATGATGGGGCTAGCTAAGCTGCTAACTTAACTGCTCCCGCGTTTTGCTCAGGTCGTGCTCAGTAAGTGGATCAGGCTGCTCAGCCCTAGAGGTGGTGCTCAGTGAGCAAGCTTGATGATTATGTAATACTAAGGATCGTGCTCAGTTGTACTCAGTGACCAAAAAGCGGCAAGCACTGAGCACTAATACGGGAAAGCCAAAGAGGGAAATCAAGTATGTACAAAGGTACTGAAGATTTTACCCCCAAAAACCCTGAATACTCCCGAGAACTCTATCTCCACTATTTCCACTATTTCCACTATCTTAACGACCTGCTCCCCCGCACTTCAGACGGGATGTCTAGCCCTGTCCTCGGCGCCGGTGACCAGTAGGAGATGAGTGATAGAGTGGTCGTTCACGACTATCAGTTCAGCAGGGATTATCAGACTTTGGCGGGTATCACCCCGTGGACTCTTGGCAATGATAAGTATTTTATCACATTCTAAGGCCGATTAACCTCTAATCGACCCTTTAGGCTCTTCCTTTCATAATTCAGAGGATATATAGAGTCATATATCACTTGGGCACCGGACGCCTGAATCATATTTGAAAGAATCAAGTCATTTACAATTATGGATGAAATATAATGGAAAGAATAAACGACCAAAAATACATTGATATTACGGCTGGAACAAACGGAGGGGAGTCGATAATTGATACGCCAGTTTCCCTTGGATGAACTGAATTCCAGCCATTCATCAAGGACAGAAACAACGCCTACCGGACGCCATCCCATGAGGTATTGGGTAGAGAAGGAACAATTCAACATCCCTCAGGTTCAATCTATGGGAACCTTGTGGGATTAGCGCCCTCAATATTGTTACTCATAATGAATAATGCAATTGACCCTAACCGTAGCCCATGGGCCAGTGAGGCTCACCTAGCAGGACCAACGCCCGTAGGTGACGCCCATCTGGAATTTCATGGTATAGTTTTGGCTAGTTTGATAATTCGAAAGCGTGTAGGTGTAATTTGCAAGGGAAGTCACTGCCACCTGCGGCTAGTGACAAGTTATTGAGAGTAGCTTTGATGTAGGACTCTGGTGAAAGCATAGAAACTTTTGGACGCTGGGCTGTGAAATTTGATCGCTCATTGGAACGTTTCTGTGCTTGAGTAGACCGGAATGGAATTTTGTCCACGTTTGGACCAAGGAAAGAATCTGAGGAGATTAACGACATACAGATTTCCCATTGTCAAACTTGATCTACTATCTCGGAAGCCTGAGTGGTCGTCATTTGTCGAACGTTCAGGTTGACCCGTTTGCTGGACATCCAACCCTTCCACATCTCGTATGGACCAGGCGGCATTCCCGGAGCGGACTCTCTAGATGATGGCCAGTCGGCCAGCCATTTTGGGCAGGTCGAGGGCAGAATCTTCGGGACTCCGTGCCAGGCGAACCGCGATTTACCGTTCATGTAGACAGTATCGCCCGAGCGAAGCCGAATGACCTCGCAACCATTCCCGTCATCGTGGCTAGCCAAGAATAATCCATCACATCCAAAACTCACGCTTATCAAGCCTACGTCACATTCCTCACTCACGTCCCGGTGCACGCTCAGTGTATCTCCGGCCGAATAGAGGTTCAAAATGGCAGCCTGGGCCGAGGTTTCTGGGAAGGCTGCGCGTAGCACCTTTGCAATATCTGGCGGAAACTCCGGTGGGGTTCCAGATGGGTATACTTTGGCAGTCCAGTCGTACTGTCCACCTAATGTCACCCAGCGGAGCTTTTTCTCCAGGAGATTCTGAACAGTCAAAGGCTTGTGCACCTGAGGATCTTTGGGCTGGAACTCGCGAGTGGGGTCGTCGGCGAAGAATGACTTGGGCATGTGGGTTTCTTCTGATTCTTCGGGGTACGTCACATCGTAGTGCAGGTGGAGGTTTGTCTGATGCTCGGGGTTGGGTAAGTCACGGTGGAATAGGCGGGAGAGCAGTTCGATCTGGACAGTAGGAGGGAATAAGGCGGGAATCATCAGGAGACCTGTCAGGAGGGTCAGGTATAGCTCTTTGTCCTGCTGGGTCAGTTCCAAATTGAGGCGATACAATGCTAACCGGAAATCGATTTGTGAGCGAATACTGGAATATTCTCGGTCAGAGGGGCATGCTCTTCTGTTGCAAGATGGCTTCCACGAATGAAATCATCGAATGCTAATCGTAGATCTTGGCTGGACATATACTGCGTGATCGTCACTCCGTCGGGCAATTGGTCGGGATCAATCCGTTGTAGGTCGAGGATGCCCGGATCATTGTCAACCTCGGACAAGGCAATCTTGGAATATTTCTTGTAGCAAAGCCGCACTGGATCAGGAGGGCGATCATAAGCACTAAAACCTTTAATTTGGGCCATTGCGAATGAGATGAAGTCAAAGAGAATGTTGACCCGGTAAACTGGGAAAGGAAAGGTACGCGCTTCACCGCCCTATGATGGGCGCGGGGGTTGTTTGTTTTGTGTCTTCCTCTCCCCACCATTGAAATACTGTCTTTCGTCAATCTCTCTTCGACAAATTACTTTTTTTCGATCTCCAGGTGGAATTTGCAGAGCGTGCTGCTCCAGCTGTTCTCAGAGATCAACATCCTCGGATGTAAGTAGCGGCTATCTTCTCTCCTTGCTTCCCCTACAAATTCTTCTTGGCAACAGCCCTCCAATTTGTGTCAAATCTTCGTTCCGGCCCTTCTGTTTTGAAATTTCTAAGCTGATTAACAGCAGAGTAGGATCGAATGTCGGGCACCATGGATAACTACCAGAAAATCGAGAAAATCGGCGAAGGTATGTTCTCTCGACGCGATTGTTGTCACCCAGAGCTCAACTCACGCGTCGATGCTCTGTAGGCACTTACGGTGTGGTCTACAAGGCCCGTGAACTTAATCACCCCAACCGTATCGTTGCCTTGAAGAAGATTCGCCTCGAAGCCGAAGATGAGGGCGTCCCCAGCACTGCAATCCGCGAGATCTCCCTCCTCAAGGAGATGCAGGACCCCAACATTGTTCAGCTGCTGAACATTGTTCACGCCGATGGCCACAAGCTCTACCTTGTCTTCGAATTCCTCGATCTCGACCTTAAGAAATACATGGAGGCTCTGCCTGTCAGTGACGGTGGGCGAGGAAAGCCTTTGCCCGATGGGTTCAAGGCGGGTGCAACTCTGGGCCTGGGTGATGCAATGGTCAAAAAATTCATGGCCCAGCTTGTTGAGGGAATCCGATACTGCCACAGCCATCGAATTTTGCACCGTGACTTGAAGCCTCAGAATTTGTTGATTGACCGTGAAGGCAACTTGAAATTAGCCGATTTCGGTCTTGCCAGAGCGTTCGGTGTTCCTCTTCGCACCTACACTCACGAGGTATGCATTGGGTTTTCAATTCCATTGATGTAATTTTCCGTTTACTAACATAATCTACAGGTTGTCACATTGTGGTACCGTTCTCCAGAGATTCTGCTCGGTGGACGTCAGTACTCCACGGGTGTTGATATGTGGTCCGTGGGTGCCATTTTCGCAGAGATGTGTACACGCAAGCCTCTCTTCCCCGGCGACTCTGAAATTGACGAGATCTTCAAAATCTTCCGGTAAGGGTGGTTCTCTTATGTTCTATGTTCAACCGTATTAACGAATTCCAGCATCCTTGGTACACCTGGTGAAGACATCTGGCCCGGCGTGACCTCGTTCCCCGATTATAAAGCCACTTTCCCCAAGTGGAAGCGTCCTGATGTTGAGATCGTTCCCGGGCTGGAGGAGGCTGGATGTCAGCTCTTGGAGTCTCTGCTCGAGTTTGACCCTGCACACCGACTATCGGCCAAGCAGGCCTGTCTCCACCCGTATTTCCGCAACGGTACCGCATACTACTCCGGACGTGGTCCAAGTAACGGCTTCCACTAGTGTACCGACTCCACACCTTTTATGTGTAGTCTTATTCACCCCGGGGCATGATTTCGGGACATGTTTTCTTTCTCCTCTTTCGGCGTTCAATGGGGAGTGATATGGAGGGCGGGCTTACTGGATACGAAAGTGCTTTAGTCTTGAATAACAGGCGTACATACCCTTTCTACCCTGTAATCAGATATGACAAATGACGTTATGGTACCATTGTATTTGGCTTTTTCAGCCTCAGGTAAACATAGGGCCATAAGCTAGGTATTGGGTCCCCATGTCAGCTGAACTTCGGCCCACGGAATTTGGAATGAAACATGCTAAGCATCTCATCCAAGTTTAATCTCTTCATTCCTTGCTTTCTTACTACTTTCTGACTTCTCTATTTGCTCGAGACCGAGTCGACCGAGTCTGATCCAGTCTAAATATGACTCGGAATGCATGTTTATTCGTTTTGTGCTCATTATTGGAGGGGGCTGAGACGCGAGGGTGGGGGCCGAAAGCAGCCTTCGTTCTCAGATTCGCTCGTTCGCCCGCTAGTCCAATGCACCTGCAGCCTTACGATGAACGCTTTTATGGAGAGTAGACCAAGCCCAGCGGATCAATACGAGGTAATGAGGGCTGAGGCTATGTTCTCGGCTCGGAGTGTCCGTGTGAGGGGAAAATTGGGGAATGTCTTCCCAAATTCTTATTTAGAAGAGCAACGCTGTCTCGTTTCTATTTTGATCAGTGATCATCGCCATTTTGGTGTGTGATATAAGAGAAATAGCCGCCCAAAGATCCCCACTACGGTGCTTCCTCGAAACAAAAAAACCAAAAACTATCTCAACCAAGCAAAGAGCATCAACCCAAAGATCCCTCAAACTATGGAGTTCGACGATGAGATGGGCTATGCCGTAGCAGGACCTGGCTCCTCGCGCTCAAACAGCCGACCGCCCCGCGCACGCTGTCAAGCACCCCAGGAATCCGTCAAGCAGTTCTGGGAACAATTCAACACCAAGTACCCTGGCAAAGTATACACGGTGCTACCGGACAACCCGTATGCACGGACGCGGGCCAAGCACGTCCCCAGCGGCCGTATCCAGGGCCACGAGGCCGTCAAATCGTACGAGCAGGCGTACCAGGAATGTCAAAAGTCCGTCGACCGTATTGTCAAGGAATGCGAGCGTGTGAATCAGAAATACTCGGACCCGCACTTCGATATCGAGCTAGACCTAAAGTCTGGCCGGAGACACTATCTCGATGGATTGGATAAGGAGAATGTGGAGTTCAGACCCCAGGGAGTGAAGAGAGTCACTGTTAGTTCGAAAACCATAAGCCATGGAGTGCATTGCGGGTTGCTAATGATTTTCGTATAGGAAATCTTTGAAAATCCGCAGTTTTTTGTTAACGGGCCTACGGCGTCAGATGTGCGACAGGGATATGACGGGGATTGCTGGCTCATGGCTGCACTTTGCACTATGGGGAACAAGGAGGAGCTAATCAAGAAGATTTGCGTTGCTCGCAATGAAGAGGTTGGGATTTACGGATTTGTTTTTCATCGAGGTAAACCAGTGCTCGGAGTCCGACCCGACTTGCAACCATGCTGACTTCAGTCATCAGACGGCGAGTGGCAGCAGTGCATTGTAGATGACAAGCTTTACCTCCGCGCTGCTGACTATGATGAGTCTGTTATCGAGCGACCCATCTGGGACGATATCAATCGGACTGATGCGGAGGAAGAGTACCGGCGAGTCTACCAGACAGGCTCGCGGGCCCTGTACTTCGCGCAGTGCGTCGACGACAACGAGACTTGGCTACCTCTTCTAGAGAAAGCATTTGCAAAGGCCCATGGAGACTATTCCGCGATCGAGGGTGGATTTGTTGGTGAAGCTATCGAGGATCTCACCGGAGGCGTCACGTCTGAGGTGCTATCCAGCAATATTCTCAACAAGGACCGGTTTTGGACCGAGGAAATTATGAAGGTCAACAAGGAATTCCTGTTTGGTTGCGGGACAGGCCTCTTTTCAAACTGGTTAGATCCCAAGTACCAAGGTCCACCAAGGGATCGAAAGGGTATCGCGGAGGGTCACTCCTATTCCATCATGGATGCCCGGGAGGTTGAAGGGCATCGACTACTGCGACTGAGGTAGGTGCATGAATGCGCTAGTGAAACGAACAGAAATCTCACAGTATCTAGGAACCCATGGGGTCGCAAAGAATGGTACGGTGCCTGGGGTGATGGCTCCAAAGAATGGACGGCCGAGTGGATGGAAAAGCTTGGCCATAAATTTGGCAACGATGGTGTAGGTACTCATCCATTGCTCTTTCAATAAATATGCTGACCTAGCCCAGCTCTTCTGGATCTCTTATAAAGACCTGCTCAAGAAATACCAGCACTTCGACCGGACTCGACTTTTTGGACCTGAATGGACCATTACCCAGCAATGGACTACCTTGAATGTCCCCTGGTCCGCTGATTATCACACCACTAAATTTATGATGGAAGTAAACACCAGCGGTCCGGTAGTCATTGTGCTATCTCAGGTTCGTTTTGCTCCATCCAATCCTGCTATTGTACAGTGGCTGATAGATGTAGCTTGATGCGCGTTACTTCAAAGGACTAGCCGGCGAGTACAGCTTCGTGCTCAAGTTCCGCTTGCAGAAAGCCGGAGAACAAGACTATCTCGTGCGCAGCCATAGCAGCCATTTCATGGGCCGATCTGTTAACGCCGAGATTAACCTTGACCCGGGTCGCTATCACGTCCTGATGAAAATCACAGCCTTCCGCCACGAAGACGTAGACTCCACCGAGGAGATTGTCCGCCAAGTTGCCTCGACGAGAAGAGAGAAACTGGTGCAGGTCGGTCTTTCATACGACCTCGCGCATGCGAAGGGATTGGTGGGCGAGACAGACCAAGAAAAGCGGGATGAGGAGCTTTACAAGGCAGCCGAGCGGAGAAAGCTCCGCGATGAGATTAAGAAAAGGATGCAGAAGGACTGGATCCGCCGCCAGAAGTCAGAAGCCCGACACCAGCGCACGGAAGCACGGCGCGGGATCAGCACCCCGAGCGGCAGCTCCTATGATCCCAACCTCGAAGGCGATTCTGCCACCACTCAAATTCTGGCAGATAAACCAGTAGAGGATTCTCCTGTCGACACTGGAAGTATCGCAAGCGAGAGGAGTGAGCGCCGTGTCAACGGTTCTGTCCCGACCATCCACGTCAACGGCGGCCATGGCCACGGCCTGCACGCGAGACACGCGAGCGGTGCATGGAGAAATAGAGCCGACTCTTCCCGTCTCAATTTAGATACTCGTGTTGCTACAGAGGCTCTGGACCAGGGTGACCTTGAGTTGCTAGAAGGATTCGAATTTGACAGCGATATCGATATGCCTCCTGACGAGACAGATGTGAGGAATCAGCCTCCATCGATGGGCTTTGATGAGTGTCGTCATGATCCGTGGAATGCTGTCTGTGTGGTTGGCCTCCGAGTTTACTCCAAAGATCCGCAATTGATCTTGCAGGTTGTGCGTCCTGTGCCAGAGGACGATACCGAAGCTCCTCTGGACCGAGACGACCCTGCGGCGTCGGCGACTACATCTAAGTGAGATACTTGTTGGGGACTCTTGGAGCAGTCAGATACAGATTCAGTGCATGTCCATAGTGTTTTGTTTTGTTTTGTTTTGTTGAAATCGTAAAGCAAGAAAAATTGCCATTTGTGCATGATTAACTAGTTAGCTTAGCCCTTGGTTTGATCGAAAAATGATGGAGAGAGTATAACGCTATAACACTCCAGACTGCATCTAACTTTATCACAATAAGAGATCGTATATATCATTATTCTATTGAGTGTTCTAACCCTTTCCCACAGTATCATTTTCATGGCGAGTCCACATTGATGGCCATATTATTCAGGCACCCACTACTTTCGGATAGCAAGGTCAACAGCCCGATTCTTGACAAGTTTTATCAAACGTCAAGGGCATGGTCTAATAGTGCGATGCGAAGTATCATCTGCTCATCCCGTGGCATAGCCCTTTTCCTGCATCGCAGTAGAGGAGCCACCCACCTTCCGTTCGCGTGTTTCCAAATCTCACGATATTCGACCGTCGCATCCGATTGCACGGATGAGACAATCTCCCTTCCTATTGGAAACAATGGGGCTATTTCTCTAAAGTAATATTTCACTTTTTTCGACGAGCCCTATTTATACAATGCTAACTTTGTCCCTAGAATTACGCGACCGAGCGCGTTGAGCCCGTCTGACCAGGGGCTGTCTCCCGAAGGCCCAAATGTGATCCTCTACCTTCCTCCTGGACCTCTGTTCCAAGGAAATGGCATGATCGCATCTCAAAAGCATGATAATTTTGAAGTTGATCACCAAGGCATTGGCGGCGCCAAAACTTTGGCCTCTGCAGCAGGTTCACCCCAGCATGTCCTGGCATCTACCGCGTCTGCATTGGTAGTCACAGTCAACTACCGCCTCGGGGAGATACAAACACCTATCCCCCCATCATCCGATAAAAGTTCCATCTCACAAGAGCCAACTGGCCCGCCAGACCAAACCCTGGTGTCAAGCAACCCTCAACTCACCTCTTACAAATACCCAACCCCAGTGCACGACACACTGGCCGGATTCGACTGGATCAAAACCCACCTCCGACCATCCCAACTAGCCATCTTCGGCACACACATAGGAGGCTCTCTAGCTCTAATGCTAGCTCTAACAGAAGCCCAATCCATCCAAGCCGTCGCCGCCGTAGACCCCGTTTGCGACTGGCCGGGTTTGGATGAGTACTGTACACGCGGGAGCACCATCACAGACACCAAGACAAAAATAGCAGGCGATAATAACCATACCACTGCAAGCTCAACAACGTCCAAAAACAAGCGCCAACCAAGAAAAAAGTCCCCGACACCACCAGACCTACTCCCCCTCCTCCAAGCCCGCTCGGAATTCTTCTCAACGCCAGAGCGCTGCTTTGACTCCTTCGCTTCGCCAATTCTCTTCCTTCGCTCCGCGGGTCGCGACGTCCCACGCACATTCCCGCAGTATCTTACGGGGCCGGAGTATCCCGTCCCCGTACTGAAGGAGAACGCGCGGAGGACAGCCGAGAAATACGAGGCATCGGACGACTCGATCTGGGATCAAGATGTGTGTCCCGATATGGATGTCGACGACGTCGATGGTATTGGTGCTACTGTTACCCGGCGCCGGAAGGCGCTTTCGCGCTGGCCGCCGTATGGGTTGGATTATGGGCTTAGTGGGGATACGTTCTCTAGGCCTGGAGATGGGGTTGGGCGGTTGGAGATGGCTTTACCTTGGGTCCGGGTGATTTCAAGGGGGGGCGGCGCTGCCTTGGGTTCTGGTTCTGGCTCTCTGTCTTCGTCTGGGATCGAGATGAAGAAGAAGACTAGGGAGGTAGGGAATGGGCCTACGGTTCTTGCTAGACAGGCTGATGAGATGGTTTCTGCCATGCGGAGAGCTTGCTTTTGGGGGCGGGAAAAGGGGGTTGGGGAGCGGAGGGTTACTTTATCTCAGGCTCGGAGGACTGATAATAATGAGGCAGAGGAAGTGGGGGATTGGTTCAAGGGTGTGTTTCACGGGACATTGGAGGATATAGATTAAAGTCTGTTCGTTCCAAGGAATGTAAGATCCAGTTTATGTGTGTAATTGGGCATGTGAGGAATTCATAACGACGCCAATATTGGAATATGGAAATAATGGTACATGTATGTGAACGCCCTCTAATACCCGGAATCATATGTATCATTTGATTATGGGATATTCACCCTATCGCTCCCATAGAGCAGGGGGTGACAAACCTGACAGACTCGATAGGTTGAGCAATTTCTAGAATTTTGGAAGTATGCAGACCAGCAGACCAAAGAACAGTGACTAGTCGCGTTTTAATGGTGGCACCGAGGTCCGGTTGTAGTTTTCTGATTCCCACCATCCATCAATGTCCGCGATGTCTGAGAGCATGCTCGGATCTTCCGGGAAAGGAGGAGAAGGAATCTGGCCCATGCCATTCAGCGCATTGCCATTTTGACTCTCCGACACAAGACCCATGTCTGAGTTTGGAATCCACTTCAGATCGCCTAGCTGGGAATCCGGAACTGGGACAGGGAAGGGGGCTTGTTGTTGATAATACCCTTGCTGGTGATATTGTTGATGAGATAGAGTGTTCAGAGAGAGGTGGGAGTATTGGTTGGTCGTCACAGGTGTTGGCTGCATATTGGGAGGAACCTCAGAAACAGATAAACGGGATTTCTTCCGCGAGTCATTTATGCCCTGAGCATTGCGGGTATGCTGTATAGACGGCTTCTGCGAACCCAGCGATGCCAAGTTAGCACTGCTGTTTTGGCGTTTCGCGGCGGAGCCAGATCGGCGCATATTTGCTTGCCAGCGTCGCTGAAGGGTAACAAGGTAGTCGCGGGTGCGCTTGGCATTGTCGAATGATTGGCCCAGTTCATCGAGAGCGCGGAAACACAGATTGAGATATGCTACCATTTCCGTGCTACGGGGGTATGCCGGACTGTCACCCTGTTTGCCTGGACTCACTGGGGAATTGGATACCGTCACGAAAAGAAGCATGAGTGCTGCGCTGAATATTATCGCTACCACTTGGTTGTTCATGCGGCGGAAGGTGTAGTGTTTCTCGTAGAGTTGGAGTAGTCGTGCGATGGCGGTGGCTGACTCCACGCACATGCGCCGTGCGTGGTGATACCCGGGGCCTTGACGAGGGCTGCGGGGCTGAATGTAGCTTTTGGAGAGCCATGGGCGGTGGAAGAAAATGATGATCTGGTGGTATTGCATGCTGCAGGATACCGTTAGGTTCATCCTGCGCGTCTGTTGGATTGGAAACAAACTTACTGGAGCATCATCAAATGAGGTAATATTGGTGAGGTATCATCGTTCAAATCAATCTGAAGGGTAGAAGGAAGATTTGCTTTCCAGGCGAACAAATCTTCCGTTACTTGGTAAGTGATCCTTTGCAAATCGTGCCGAGAGATGTTCGAACATCCATACCTAAAGGCATGTTAGCATTGTGCTGAATAACGTGCAAAATCCACCTACAAAATGTGACCAACTGGGGAGATCATCTCCCATAGAATGACAAATTGTCTGCATATTAGCTCCATAGGATTCCTCAGACCGTTCTGAGATAGCATATGAGCAGCTTGATGGCCGTATGGATGCCAGTTTTCTTCCTTTTCAGGACAAAGAGCAGAGCCAGGTTTCGGAACACCTATGTCTCCAGCGTTCATGCGGAACGGGCGGCCCAAGTAGAAGCCCCAGAAACTAGTTACTGTTAGAGAGGTTCACAATACATCAAGTGCGTAAACTCACTGGTCTGCGACATAGCTCCCCCAAAATGTTGCACGACGGACATCGGCCTCAAGCTGGGTGATTTCGCCCTTTTCGACATACGCAGTCATATTTAGATGTAACCCAAGATCAAAAGCAAGCCGCATGGACATTCCTGCAGAGCAATTAGACAATGAGCGTCTATAATTTCCAACCTCCAAGATATATACTTACCGCTATACAGCCATCCTCGGGCATCGCGATTTGATGCGCCTTCATGGCAGCTCATAATGACGAGGGCCTGGACAGTAGCAACACAAGGAGAATCCAGCTCAATTTCCAGAAGGGCCTTGGCACGATCTGCGAAGAATTCAGAGAGAGACTTGGGGAAGGTGATGAACGTGGGGTGATAGCGCGCCTCGAATGCACTCCCGATCGCACACCTGCAACAAGTCAGCTAATTCCTTAAATGCCGGAAAATGATGGTGAACCCACATTGCATTAGTTAAAACCTCCGAGTAGAACGGAGTATCATCCAATTCGTCGCGCCATTTAGTTCGTGCCGTCATGAACATCTCTTTGTCGACAATGTATGTACTGGGGTTTTGCCAGGTGAAATATAGCTCCACAAGATGATCCTCCAGAGCTTGATCAACAGGCTGGCCAACCCGGAGATGATTCAGAATATCCTGACCATCATAGCGCACAGTCCGCGCGTCTGGTCGTTGCCGCTGCTGTGTGGCAGACACGTCCACCAGATTGAGGTTGGACGTGGCACCGTAGAATCGCAGATGGCCATCACCCGCAATTTTCAATGTGCCAATTCGGTGCGACAATTGCTCAATAACATCATTTTCAGCTTCGTCCTCTTCCCCGCTGTCCGAATCATTTTCTCCGTCATGGGCCAGCTGGCCTAGTAAAACCCCCGGCTGCTGGGCCATGTCCATGCCAAGCTGGTAGCTGTCCGGGCTCAGTTCCGTGTTAACGGGCATTCTGGGCATTGCAGGGGCTCCCGGCCCTCCGTTGAGATTAGCGTAAATCGTGTCCAGACTTTCAGCTGTTGGCAAAGTGAAGCCCCATTGAACAAAGTTTTGATTGTCGGAAGCGCCTGGTACCATTCCGAAGGGATTCCAGCCTTCAGGCGACGAAGCCTTTCCACTAGATGCAGTATCTTGCCCTGGGGATGCACCGGAGGCAACCAAATTCGTGCTCGGGGTTGGTACCTTGGGATTTACGGCTGGCGGATCTTGGGACGGGGATTTGCTTGATCCTCCCGAGGCCGTTGACTCATCCGGTGGTCGCTTTTCATCGGTCATTGCTGTGACTTGAGGGAATCCTCGCGGGATCTGGAGGGTATCTAAAACCCTGTTCATGCCAGCCTCATCCTCTGCGTTCATTGGCGGTGGCTCCAGCCCCTGCTCCTTGATGAAATGACAAAGTTGGTCAATTCGAGCCGAGAACAACTCTGTTGATGCTCGAAGAGAAACTCTGGTTCATATTAGCCTTTGAAGCGTTCAGTGCTGTGTGCCTATGAGGGCCTCTTCGTCACTTGGGCACTCCCAAATAACGAACAGGGTTATACTTACTTCCGCTTATCGTCTCCATGTTGGTATTTGCATTCTTTCCCCTTGCGTTGACAATTTTGACAGTTCGGAGTTGCTCCGTCACACTGGTAGCAAGTAGCATTAGCTTACTTGAAGCCATTTAGGCATTTTACCACCGAATTTAGAGCACATACCCTGATTTTGCTCTCGCGGCATGGCACACAGGCGGTGGTGACATGTTTACGGGGTGCCTTCTTTGTTTTCTCTGAATCAGGCGACATGGTTTAAGAGGTCCAAGACCACGTCTGGACGATTGTTCCGAGTGTTGAAGCTTGGGGTTGTGGTGTGTGGCGTTGAATCCCCGCAAATAAGATGAAATGGGGGAGGGGGTAGATCACCTTAATTCATCCCGGATCAAAGGTCGAATCCTCGAGATCGAAATTCTCATCATCAAGTTATTACGCAAGTGAAAAAGGAAGTTTATAAATTGCAAAGGGGAACATCCCCAAGATCGAAAATGTTCTGGGGGCGGGGAGAGGAGGAAGAGGGTCCACCACTGTCAGCCTATGAAATGGTGGGGAGAATAATCCAACACGAAAGTCAAGTAATGTGCTGCATTTTCAGACTTGGACTAGAAGTTATATGTTGGAGTTATACAGGTTCGTACAGCATTTCTACCAGTCTCCAGTGCGCTTAATTCCCTGATTCTGCACCACCTCAATCCAATATCCATCGGGATCCAGAATAAATGCGATGTTGTGCATCCGCCCATCAGTCAGGCGCTTCTTAAAGTTCACCTTCAGAGACTCAAAGCGGTCGCACGCAGCCGGGAGGTCATCAACAGAGATACCTAAACCCCCTCAAATTAGAAACCTTGAAAACAATTAGAAGAAATCCAGTGATCACTTACAGATATGACCGAAACCTTGGGGCTCGGTATTGCCGTTGTGGTAGACAGGGCCCTCTTGCTTCTCGGTACCATAGTTCCAGGTCAACTCTAGCAGACCTTCCCACTCCGCCACTCCGCTGCCCTCCTTAATTTCTGGGTTGGACGCAGGGTAACCCAGGAAATAAAGGTTGAACTTGTTCTCTGGGTTCTCACTGGTGCGGACCAAAGTCATACCCATGGATTCCTGGTAGAATTTCAAGCTAGCTTCGGCATCCTTCACGCGCAGCATAGTGTGGTTCAGTCGGTAGCTACCCGGGTCGGTGGTGGTGCTGAGATCCTTATCGGCGCGACGAATAATCTCAACCCAGTATCCATCGGGATCTTTAGCGAAGGCGATGTGTCGCATACGGCCGTCAGACAGTTTTTTCTGGAAGGGGTAGCTGGCATCTTCAATGCGCTTGCAGGCGGCTTCAATGTTGTCAACCGAGATGGCAATGTGACCGAAACCACGGTACGGCTCTGTGTTTCCGTTCACCACGCTGTAGTTGGGGTCGTTCTCAGTGCCGTAGTTGTGAGTCAATTCTAGAACGGCATTGCGATCGGTCCAGTGACGGTCACCTTGGAGAGAGGCGGGACCGTCATATGCCAGGAAGTAGTTACAGAACTTCCATTCAGGCATGTCAATCTTGTTAACCAGGCTCAGGCCGAGGAACTTGTAAAAATCCACCGATTTCTGCGGGTCTTTGACCCGGATCATCGTGTCTATAATGTTTACATTGTGTCAGTGATTGTGTCGAAAGATGTTGAAGTATTGGTGCACGAACGGTTGAGCTTATAGGTGGAGGTATCTGATGCCATGGTTGCTATGGATCCTGGTAACTTTGTCAATAATTGGAACAGTCAAATATGAATTGAGCTTACTGATTGGTAGAAAGTGTCTCTGTTGGAGGACCCTGGCGGAAAGACGAGCGTACATTGAGGGAGGATGGCAGCACCTGGAGGGGCAAAGAGCTTTTTGTCAGCCGTCGGAGAGGGTGGGGCACATGACGCTATATCCAGTTTGTACGATATACAACATACAACATAGGTAGCTCTTAAAACTGACAGAATTAGGGAATTAGGACTAGATCGTATAGAACTGAGATCAATTAGGTTCAATAATTAGTTATATTACTCTTAGTACATCCTAGACTGTGCCTAACATATGTAGATAATCTGAAACTGAACTACCCAAGTATATAATACTATAATACCCCAATTGATAATATAATAACTAGGTAATATAGGTAAGGATAATATAGACTGGAATATATAAATGTAGAAATTGGCTGACTTCGAGCTAAACTATCATATTACACATAGTTAGGGTACCATCAAATACATAATGCATTCTCATGCAGCAGTTATACCTCGGCGTTTCAAACGTCATGCGGGAACTCCATATCAACGGGACGATTATCTCCAATTCCTCCTCTTCTCTCTACCCAACCTCCAAACACCACCCCCCACCAACACCCTCGAACCTCCTGAGTTCCCCCGATTTTCCAATTTTGCATAGTCCAGGTTCGTGGCAATCCTTGTTGCATGATCCTTCAAACTCTCCCCCCCCCCGCTCCCGGTTGATCCC
>LACB01000610.1:0-14705 GCA_030142185.1 Penicillium thymicola
CTTTCTCTCTTCTCCCCATCTTTGCTTTTCTCGTTTAATGCACTCTTTCATTCAAAGTCTTGGCTCGTAGCATCTGATTTTAAGCTTCCATTCGTGCAGCAGGATAAGCTTCGAGGAAATCCAATTTATCCATATGATTAGATCCGCACCGTATCCGGAATTCAACAAGTCTCCTATAGGCCTATTTTAACACCGTAAAACAGCCTATATCTAAAGGTTATAAAAGACGGGATGAATGCGGAGGCATACAGATTGGTATAATCCGGTTTTTTTTCACAGATTCCATCGAACCTCGGGGTTAAATGACTTCCGTAGCCGTCGATTATCAAAAGCCGATATCCCCCCTTCGTACGCGAAGAAGTAGTAGGAATAAAGGACTTTTTAAGCTAACGAAGTCCAATTTTATTAGTAGTCTAGCTGTTAGGACTAACTTCGAAATGCTAGTTAAAGGAAGGCTATTGAACTAGGATTTAATAAAGACTTTGCCTTTAAAAATCATATACGGCGGAAGGGGCCAACTAGTAGCATTCGTACACTTAATAACCGTTACCTATTCACGATTTCTAGGCTCTAAAAGTGCTCTCCGACTATAGTATTCGCTTCTCGTAATCACCCTCGTAGTCGCCGTTAATACTATCGCAAAACCGGTCTTATTAAAGTTATAAATATCGTCCGGGTCGATCCCAAATTATAGGATAGTTTTTTTAATAAGATTAAACCAATCCTTTATAACCTCCGGATCCTCACATTTCGTACGCTCGTAGTTATACCGTTTCGAAAACCGAGAGGATAGGAGAGAGCGTCTTTATATATAGTTCGTCACCCAATTATCGCCGACCGAAGGAACCGGGGTAGTACCGCGCTTTTCAATCAGAAGATTCGCTATTTCTCGTACTATAGAAGGCCGGGGGGGGGCTCCACGTCGATCTATAGAGAAAATCCATTTTTCAAGAGATTCCTCTTCAATTTCTAACAGTTTATATGAATTGGCGCGAGAATTGGCGCGAAAGGTAGTCCCACGAAGACGCGACCGGAGGGTTGATTCAGGTACTTCGAATCGGCGTGCTGCTTCGCGAATAGCGTTGATTTCTTGATTTTTGATAGCTTTGATAGCTAATAAAACCCTACCCTTCTCTCTCTGTTGAATTTTTAGAGGATTGAGGGCGAATTGGTGGCATGGTGGGTGGTTGAATTAACTAAGTGCTAATTCATGGACGCGTTTTGGGTGGGGTGCGCAGCTCGCTTGTGAAATACGTTACTCACTGGGATCGCTAGTTTGCCTTGCTAGTTAGGCGCAATAATGTAACTTTTTTCCAATCGCTTGACATGTGTAGGCATCCCTTGGAACTGCATAGACTCACCATACACCCAAATTCGATGGGCCTCTATAATCTATATCATGCGCTACAGCTACATGTTATATGAGGAATGCTAGACCTCGCTGTATATCAGTGCGTAATTTTCGGATGAGTTGCACATCGTATATTATATCAGGGTAACTTAACAAGATAATCTAGCGAGAACATCATGCGTGAATGAACATTCGCCATTGTGGAACCATCGAATATAGAAAGCATCAGAGCAAAGCTGCGACTGCTGCAGCAACTACGGGAGCAGCTGTGATCAATGAACCGGCAGGTCCAGCGGCTGCAGCGCCAGGTGTTTCGGTCGCCGCGGGGGCCGTAAACGACTTCACTCCCCCAGTGACGTCCATCTTGTAGTAGCTGTTGGCTGCCGTCGAAGAAGTCGCCGAAGAAGAGGACGAAGAGGCGGTACTACCTCCTCTTACGGTTCCATCCATGCTAGCGCTCATGGTGCAGCTGGCAGATTCGGACCAGGACTTGAAAGAGCAGTCATACGTTTCGGTAACGGTAACATCGTAACCGTCCGTGCCTGGATTGGTGGCGACGTATTGTGCAGCGAAGTTCACGGTCTCGGGACCTTGGGTAATCGTCCACGAAGTGGCAATGTCGCAGTCTGATTTGGCGACGTCATCCATACAACCGACATGGTATGTGGTGGCTTCGGCATTGATACCAGCAACGCTGGCAGCATAGCTAGTCACGCCAGGGAGGTCATAGGGAGGTCATTGTCCCATGTGGGGGAGAAGATTCCAATGGTGGTGCGGGTGCTAGATTCCTTGGCTCGAGCACCGAGTGATGCGAGGAACGCAGCGGCAAAGATAGAGGTACGCATACTGATAGTGTTTTTCAAATACTCGGGGTGAGGTTTAGCAGAGAGGCGAGTCGACTAAAAGTTCTAACATCTGGGGCAAACCGTTCGCATTAAATCAAAGACAAACCAAGCTACTGTGAAACTTCGCTTATCGAGCAGTTTTGGACGACTGAGCTGGGTTAGCGTAGACCTAGGGGGTACTAGTGAAGTGTGCTAGTCTGGGCTATTGTCACCATTCACCCATTGGATCTTGAAACGTTGGGCTGGACGAGAATAGGACTGGCGTTCGACTACCTTTCTAGCGTTACAACCGAGTAGCAAAGAACTTCAATTTTGGGGGATTGTGGACCAATGAATGTGGGATATTGGCCCTAAAAAGGCTTACGTAGTCTGAGTGCTCACTGGGCACTCCGGGCACGGATGGAAATCATTTTGCCTTTGTGGTAAGGGAGAGTGGGAGCGGGGATGCCCGTAAGATTAAGCCAAGGAACGGCGAAGCGCTAGTGGGCAAATATGGGTGTCGTGGGGTTTGCCTGTTAGACATAACGCGGATATACCCGATTTTCACCTTTTCCAATCTTTTTGTTAATTCTTTTCTTATTTTCCCTTGCTTTTCCACAAATCTTTGGACTCGATTTTTCCTCGGGTGACCTTTGGCCTTGGAAACTGTGCCAAGGATAAGCCCTGGCCCCTGAAAAGGCAACTGTTTATATAAGTTGTAGTGCTCTTCTTTTCAAATCTCCGTTTTCGTTTCCATTTCCCCATCTTGAATATTCTAAATACTCAAATATGTACACATTCAATAATAGGCTGTACCTGGTGTCTCTTTTGGCCTTGCAGGCCTGCACCAAGGTCATGGGCGCCTCAGCTACATCGGGTGTCCTCGAAGTCGACTTGGTCTTCCCACGCAATGAGACATATGCGCCCTCCGCACAAATGCCCGTCGTGTTTGCAATTCAAAACCCGCATCTGGTTGCGCCGCTTAACATGAAGGTTTCTTACATCATCACGCCTCCCCGCAATTACAGTAACATCAGCGAACCAGCCCTATTCAATATGAACTCGACCAATTTCTTCAGCAGCGATCCTTACTTCCTCTATAACAACACTGACTTTGCCAACCTCGAGGGCACGTGGGAACTCACATGGTTCGTGGAATACGGACGTTGCACCGGGTCCAGCGGGGATATTATGTTTTACCCCAGCAATTCCACGATTGATAGTATCATCTTCACCACCAAGAGTGGTGCCGCGAAGCCGGACCTCATTGCTGCTAGCAAGAAAGATACTTGCGCTACAGGTATTGCAGCCTGGAATGTTACCGGGGCAATGGATGTGGAAGGCGCCGATTGGGGCGGCTATGACACCTGCGCGGTCATTTCGAAGAGATCACCATGGGCTACTGTGGACCCTTGTGCGGCCAAGTTCGACTCTGCTATTGCTTCGAATATCTCGGCTGCCTTGAATGCCACTGCGGGTGACAAAGTCACTGCAGATGAGAAAAATTCTAAAGATGAGGATGATCCTGAAGAGAAGGATCCTGCAGCTGATAATGCGGGCGCTGTGCATCTGCCGGGGGGTGGTGTGACATTGCTGACAGCAATTTTCGCTGGGCTCACTTACATCTTTGCATAATCGTCTCTTTTCATTGATTCGACATTCGATTCTCTGATCACACATGTATATATTGTATTTGGTTAGAGATCTTGGCCAAAGGAGGCATTTGTATCACAGTTTGAATAAATAAATTCAACCTCGCAGTCACAGGCAACTACAGCGTAAGAACAAAAAAAAAAAAAATAAGCGCATTGTCGTTTCCATGGCTTGGGGCGCAGCTAGTTGGGCATTACGAGATATTCCACGCGAGACATACAGAGCCGCAAAACACAGGGACCTCGGAAGGTTGTTTAGTGAAGGCCAAGCACTTAAGGTCCGGGGCTGGCGCCTAGCGCTGCGGATGGCGTCATTGGCCCAACTCGGGATACCGGCACCAACCATCTATAACGCAAACAGATACTTGGTAGGGAATTGACCCTACTAGATTTTGTACCCGCAGGGCAAATTGCAGAAGAATTAGTGTTTGCTAGTAAATCCTCTTTGGATAATGGAAGGCGCGCACTGACACCACGTGACCCTATCGAATATGCGATACTGTCACGTGAGGTCTGGCGCGATTCTAAGATAGTCAACAGTGTGTCGAATCATTTGAAGCTGTTGTTTGATTATTTTCTTGAACACGATGTACAGTACTTCTGCAACCAGGAGCTATAGTTTTATCAAACATGCCACCAAATCCACCATCGCACTAAGCAGGCTACGGCATCTACGACTAGAGCAGACGCGGCAGATTTACCAAGCTTTTGTTACGCTGTTCCGTGGGCTATGTGTCGGCGGCCCGGCACGACCCACTTCGAGACAAACCCCGCCCACCACCTGAACACAGTTCAGAGGACCGCACTGAGTCGCATCTTGTCAGCGTTTATGACGGCAGGTGTAAGCGTGGGGTTCAAGAGAGCCGAATCAAGGTAAAACTATCCGACAAATGAGGATGGCCCGACTGTTTCCTTAGACCCACTGATAGGCGGGCGCCAATCACATCAGAAGGATATCAACCTCAAGACTATTTCCGGCTAAGGACTGAGCAGGTTGGCAAAGCTAGCCTCATTTGACACACTCTTGTATCTGAACCCCGATGTTCATCATTAATAGGTTTCACGTGGCCTTTTTTGAATAAATAAAAGTAAAATGCGGCTAAAGTTCGGTTTTTCTTTTTTTTTTCCCTTGGCTAGGTGGTGACAGAAATAAAAAGCCCTTCCACGTGCACCAGTGAAGAATATGAATTTTGAAAGCGATTGCTCCTATTCGGTCAATTTATGGCTGTTGGTGCGCTGTATTGGCCGATAAACCGAGTCCTTACCCCGTGTACATAGCATTGAGAATAGAATGTCAAATATGCGTTGCACTGCGCGTACATAGCATAAAATCAAATTCCTCTCCACAAGTACTTATCCCAAGACTAATAGGACTCAAGACATGCCTAGCTATCACGGAGTTCCTCCACCTGCGTGGCATCTTCAACAACCGTTGCGCCATACCCTTTCATCATCTGTATCTTCTCCTCCATATTCATCGCTAAACTCATTCTCCCAAAATCTTTTGGAAGTTGCCTGTCACTCTCATATCTCAACACCCACACACCCACTTCATTTGTCGGCCAACCGAACACCAGCACCTTTGCTTCTTCCTCCGTCATCTCCCTCGCGCCTAACCGCACTTCCAGCCTATCCTCCCTACTTGACCACCACTTGGCACTAGTCCGTCGCATGAGATTACAGAATCTGTCTTCTTCGTCGACACTGGGAGAGCGCTGCCACTCACGAGAGCGGGGGAGCGATAGGAAGAGCATGTCGAGAAGGTCAGCCTCTTTGACGAGAACTCCACCAGTGGAGGGGTAGCCGTAGACAACGCCGGGCTGGTGCCGAACTTGGTCCGTTCAGTCGTCGATAGAGGAGGGAGCATGGAGCATGAGGCCCAGTCGTTCCGCGTGTCCCCCATTACTGTTCGCCGATGGAAATAATTCGAAATGGGATTGATATTGATGGGAAATATGCGCCCTATGGTTTGTTGGCTGAGAGTCGATAGAAAGGTAGAGATGATGGCGACGAGCATGATGTTGAACCTCCAAGTCATATTTCAATAAGGCTACAAACAGGACAAGACCGAAGCTCCAAATGAGCGCGCTCTCAGGAAAAAATGCCCGTTTCAACATATAGAGGAGCTGGGGAAGTTCCCTTCAACTGATTGGGCAACGACCTTGACATATTAAAGTATTGTTCTGCCGAGGTTTACCGCTAACCGATGTGATGTCCTCAGCGTATCGTAGCGGTAGGTGTATCCCAGCCAATCGGAGTTACGAACGCCGCCGCTATATAGAGCAAAGTCCAAGAGGCTGAATTGAGTCAAGAGGGTCCGATACTCCGTAGAAGGAGTAGAAAGGGCAGAGTCCCAAGTGAGCCCCACTTAGTGTACATAACTTCCAAGCTTTACTGTGGCTATGGTAGCTGCATTGCTTTGAAAGGATGCGCTAACGTTCACCTATTGTGAGGGCTAACGGAATCGAGGAAATCGCCCGGCCGTGTTTCTGTTCTTTGCCTTTGGCCCCAAGAGTCCAAAGCCCACTTTTAAAAAGTCACTGTCGGCTTCGCTGGCTGTCGTTCCATCAGTATTCATGGAGTAATTGACGACTTTTGAGTATTCCACCAATTAGCGAAGTCTGGTGGTTGAAAATAAGTTGGAGGGGAGCTGCTGCCACTTGAATTGGAGTCAGCACTATGTCAAGGACCACTAAATTTCCATGGCTTTATGAAGTGATTGAAACTAGATCCTATATATAATCTAACGATCAGGGTCACTGAGTGGTAGGTAGCCTTGCCACATGGTCCCTTCTTCCTCTCAATCCTCTTAATTCTATTTGCCACTGGACTAACTTTAGCCAGTGCCAATCCAGCTAAAAATTAGTTACCTAGCCTCCTAATTAGTTAAGTGTAAGGATAAATTCTGCTCTTGGCAAAGCTAGAACCCTTCACTAAGCTAAGTCATTTTGTTAGCAGAGCCGCCACAAGAAATAGGCGATCACCGGTTATGCTTTATGGACTAGTGTCCCTCCTTTCATAACCCTGGAAATGGACTCATTTTTTTCGGAATCGAGTCTTCCCGGTCGGTTATATGTCGATATCTTGCCTAGTATAGCCCCAAATGGAGTAGCGCATCTCTTATTGCTCCTATGTCGCTTTTACGCATAGAACTCTCGGATATAGCAACATGTGGAGTCCGAACATGTGATAGTTGAACTAAAAGTGTAAGACATTTCATTCCTACTCTTTCACTGTTGCAAGCGATGTAACCTGTCTGGGGCCGTAGGAATTGGATCAGAAACATTGCCCGATAGTATTCTAGGCTGAAGCGAAATGGAGGAAATCTATACTTATCAAGAGTGTACATCGCCGAAACAGATGTTAATACCTGGGTTCTACTCGTATGTACAGGATCGTGGCTGGTCTCCTTTCGGGGGCCGTCAACCCTTGCTTCTGATGTGCTAACTTATAAACTAGGCTAATGGCATTGATACTACAGTGAGCCCCGCATCGTGCACCGACCACAGGTTCGTCGGTCCAAACTGGAATATCTTCTCGAAGTGTATAATTCGCTATGAATATTTGGGCCCAATAGTTGCGAGGACCCATGGATCGATGGTAAAGGGAACAAGCGTAACTAATTTAATGAACCTTAACGTTGATAGAACTATTTCGAACTGACGCACCACACAAGCAAAGAGAAGGATCCAAGGCCATAATTTGCCCTAATCACTCTAATCCTTGGCGGATGTGGCCCATAGTACAGTGTCAGCCCGTGCTTGAATATACAGAGATGGCGCCAATGACTGGCCGCCTAGTATTCTCAAATTCAAAAACCTGAGCATGATCCAACTGCTCAAACCACAGCAGCTCAAGTCCGAACCCTGTCCAGGGCTTGTTTTTCCACGCCCATGTTGCCTCTTTCCCAGCTGTCATGACTTCTAATGAACAACCCATCAAGTATCGCCCCACTGTGTTGGTGTCGACAATTGAATCCTTACCACTTAGAACCACAGTAACATTTCTACCCTCCTGGTTATTTTCCGTCTTTATGCCAAGGTCCCCCTTCCAAAGAATGCTGTCAATCCAGGAAAATCTCCTTGCCAACGTATGCGCAACCCCTATGTCTTTTGTTCCGAAATACCATAGCTGGTATTCATTGGCTCGGGCTGGCCGGCGGGCTATAAAGTTGTATGCCACATCAGGCAGATGGAGGAGGAATGATACCGGATCAATAAAGACCGTAGGCCCGATGAATGGAGCAAACTGATCGGAATTGAGAAGGTGTGCAGCGATTATGGAACCATACGAATGAGACACAAGCACGAACTTGCTCCACCCGTGATGCCGCATGATCCCCATGATCTCACAGATCATCACCTCCTTTTCGAGAGCACTATGAGTTATCCGAGAGCTTATCGGCATGATCTCAAGTGCGATGATGCCAACCTCATTATCTTCAGTCGCTTCCGTCTCCAGTGCCCTGTTAAGGTCTCGGAGGAAGCTCGTGTAAGGGTAGAGGCCAATTCCAATACCATGTATGAATAGTATTGGTAGTCGTTCTTTGGATGTATGCCGCCGATGCCAGTATGTGAGATGCCGCGCCGGTGATCGGTAGGCCGTGAGTATCGTGAGAGGGCGAAATGGAAATAAGGTAAAGAACCGGGGGATCGAATTGCGATGGAGATGAAATCCATTATATAACATTTTGCAGTACATTATCGTGTCAACCACAAAGACGCACTAAGAGAATACAAACGTCAGTCTAATAGGGTTCTGTCACACACAGATAGAAGAGGTATAACTGACCGTGTACCATAGTAGACTTCGATGTGAACCGCAGGCTTCATTGAGAAGCTGACCTAAGCCTTTTACATCCATCTTTCCAGGTGGCAGTTTTCGTCCAAGCATCTTCTCAATCTCTGCTGTATAGACCTCGATTTCCTTCTCATTCTGCTGGTCTTGCTCCTGGTTATGTTCAGGTCCGAATAATGACCATCTGATAAAGTCTTTGACATTATCACGCTTGGTGCATTCAGCTCCTGGGACCATAAGCCATCGGCTGAGATATTTCTCCAGATTTGGCACATGAGCATGACAAATCCTAAACAATTCCTCTCTGCGCTCCGCAGATAAAGATTTGTGGCGGATAGGAGAATGCTGGAGAACGTATTTGAGTAGTATGAAGACAGTCGTGACAAAGACTGCCTCTGCAGTGAGCCAGGTTCGGATAGGGTACGGTATGCGTCCGAGATAAGTTGGCAGGTGAAAGAATTGGACGACGAGTAAGTGAACGCTGTATAAAGTACTAATTGGTGGAATGTTGTGAAGAAATAGGATGCAAATTCGAATAAAGAAGTACTCAGCAGTAGATGTTCCAACCATTGTGATTTTTAATATGTATGGTGGATGTAGAGTAAGGTATCTCTAACTATAATATAAATTTTGTTAAGTATGATTGTTGGATCAGGAATACCCTCCCCAAAAAAACATACTTTGGTCCCAAGAACCTCTGCTGAATCTAGCAAACAAGACCGCGCGCTTACTGGCATACTATTAGAAACATATGATGTTATTATACACAGCGGGTCACCGCATGAATGTATAGTTTGTTATAAACTGGCGTAGCTTGGCATTAAGGTTCAAAAACGACGTTATGTGACGTCATATTTTTGACGACGAAACTGTTAGTCCGTTTTTATCCGTTAAGTTAAATCTGGATCCCCTTGGTGTTAGGTGACCTTGGCAGCTAACTATGTATTTTATGGTCTGACGTAGTACCTTTGTTGGAGTGATCACGTGACTGGTATGTGAAGATGCATGTGATCGCACTTTCCAGGACTTAGTTGTTGGACCGTAGCTAGCATTCTCTCTCTTCCTTTTTCTCTCCAGAGTCAATATTTTTTCCCTTCTGGGTTAACATCTCTCCTGCGTAGCCTTCAGTTCATCTGACAACCTTTCTCATTGTTACATAAACGGACGAATGGACGAGTTTCCCAGCAAAGACTAGTGATATATATATATATATGTGTGTGTAACAGAATGTACATGTATGTGAATCTTAGCCTGACCTGTCTCACTGATCCTGAAGACGATGCGGTTCCAAAAGAACCGAGGACAATTGACCACAATGCACGAGCGAAAGGGCCACATCTGCTGCAACACCACGACCGGCAGCGCGTCTGGTCCGGAGGCTTTCCACGATGCCATCCTCATTAGAGCCAACTCGATCTCGTACTCAGTAATCATTTCCATCGGGAGGGCGTCCGGCCGCGAGCTGTCTCGCGGCGGCTCATCCTAGATATTGGGCAGCAGGGGAAAGAAGGTCTCAAGGAGTGCATGGGCCTTCCCTGGTCATCATTGATCGTCTGATCACCCGAGCGCAGTAAGCTTGTCAGGCCCCAGTCTGCCATGAGGAGCACAATTGGTTCCGCTTCACCCTGCCCTGACGGTTCCGCGTTGCCACTTGATTTCCCCCCAGAGCTGATCGTGGCGGTTGAAGTCCCCCACAACAAGGGTGTCAATGTTGTCCCCGTACTCGCACCGAACCCGTTGATAGGCATCCCGGATTGCATCCAGCCCTTTAAGTTAATGTCCTAGTTCCCTCGCACCCCCTTCCCGGCGGAATGTACACGGATACTGTTAGAATTGGCGAGGGCGTAGATAGCAGCACGGCGGCAATGTCGGCTGACGCAACGTCGATCTGCCTATGCGGAAAAGTCTTTTTGTTCACCCAGAACATGCTACGGTGCGGCCTCAAACCTCCGGATAGCGGGTGCCGCTGTGAGGCCAAAAGTGGTGTCCAATTAGCATGTGTATGGGAGCATACTGTGTCGTCCATCAGGAAAACATATGGTTCCGAGATCATTAGCAAATCGCAGGATTGCAACGATCCGGAGGCTTAGTTGGGTCTCTGGGCCCTTTCTCAAGTTAGACTGCAGCACGCGCAAGGCTCTACTGGCTACCATGGGGTAGCGAGTATGTTCGTCTGGCTGTCATCTCCTGTTCCCGCCGACGAATCACCTTCCACGCTTCGTCCCATTTCGGACAGTTCCGGTCGTTGACAGCGTGATTGCCCTGACAGGCAGCGCATTGGGTAATATCAGATGTGCACTGCTCGACGCGATGGTGGCCCGCGCACTTGCCGCAGGCCTCAAAGTTTGGGCACCGGTCTTCTTTGTGACTATACTGTTGACATTTGCGGCAACGCAGCGGTCGCGGTCGCTCATAAAACATGTTGTTGAACTCTCTCACGTGACCCACTATCACATGCTTCCACATGTCCCCACATTAGTAGTAGACTAGCTCTCTTCCTCTCCATCATCATCATCATCATTCACACCATCCACAATAGAACTCATATTGTGCTTAATGATCTCATCTACTTGCCTGTAGCCTCTAACACATGTCCGAGAAGGCTGCTTCTCCACGGACCTGGACGACGCGACGGTTGAGCAGGGCCTGTGCATCTGCCTGTGTGGCAAGGTAAACGGCCATGGATCCATACCGTTTCTTTCCATTTAGCCATATAATCTTTTTGATCTCCGCGACTTCGTTCTCCTCTTGGAGGGTGCTCAGGAAGCCCTTTCGTTGCGTCCCCGATGTCTCAAAGACACTTTCCCTCTTGACGTCATTCAATTTGATAGGGAACCATTGTTCCCCTTGCAATTTAGCCCCAGGCATGGCGTCAGCCAGTGTGTAGCTTTTCGGAGGTTCGCAGCACTTCCCTCCGAGTCAACAAAGACCTTGATCGTAGTCTTCGAGGTGGGTTTAACCCCCACCACGTCAACACTAGCAGTAGTTGTATCGTCTTGAAGTGATGTACGGATTTTCTCCCGTGTCTACGCGGGGTCCTCTACCAGTGCCTTGGTCCCTTCTCCGGCAGAGCGTAGGCCCAGTATCACAGCAGGGAGGCAGAGTCCCGCATGCGCAGCCCGGGTGTTTGACGAGGGTAACGATGATTGCGAAGCGACAGACGCCCAGCTTCTCCCTGGGCTTCCGACCCGAGTGCTAGGCGACGTGGTGGGTGCCTCCACGGACAACGACTGGATTAGACCTTTTAGATTGGCGACCTCTTTGTGGAGCTCAATGACCTCTTTCCCCGATGCTTCCAGTTCCTGCGATAAAGCGCTGCGTCGGCTGCGATGGCCTCTACAGTCTTGTATGCTTCAGGCATGCGTTGTTAGAGAGAATTGTACCATTGTGAATTTTACCCGTACGTTCGCCATACACCAGATTTCTGTCAACTGAAAATGTATGACCGGCTTTAAATATTAACCGGAGTTAATGCGAGATAGTTCCGGTATACCTGGAATATAGCTGCTTCCATGTAGGTAATTCCTTGTTTCTGCTTGGTTAGGGAGACCAACAATCGTCAGCCTTGGGTGATGACGTTATGTCGTTTGAAAATCCCTGTAACACACACAACAAGGTATAGGGGGTAGGGGGGTTATTTTCACATGCGACATACGTAATTTTATGTCACCTCCGTCCTGGATTTTGATGGGCACATTGACACTGATAAACAACGACACTGATTCTGGTTCCGCATTGTAACTTAAGTTGAATTTTCTACCTACGTCGCAACGAAATCTTCAACCTATCGCTAGGATGCCTGAACCAATTGCCATAAACAGTACAAAAATCTGTGAGAGGAAACCGCGCATCAAGGCTGCAGAAGCGAACAACGAGACCGTGGTAATTGCTGAGAAGAGTGGTATCACCAGCAAGCGGCTCCCCGCAGTCACCCTCGCCGACGCCATAGAAAACCCTGGTGTTGCGCGAGCGAACGCAGCGGTGTCCGTGGAAAAACCTGAAGGCGACCTTGAATGGGCCAGAAAATGTGACGGTTATGTATGTCTTCGAGAATCGTGCTGTCCTCAAGGCCTATCGCTATTATTGTGATGCTAACGATATGCAGTCGCCTCTTCAGCAGCACATCCTTTTCTGGGATCGCGATCGCGACGGGATGATCTTCCCATGGGATACTTACAACGGGTTTCGTGAGCTAGGTTTCAACGTTATCTTCTCGATAATTGCGACCTTCATCATCAACGTGAACTTCTCCTACCCCACACACATGGCATACTCATGGTGCCCCGACCCATGGTTCCGTGTTCATATTACAAGCATACATAAGGCCAAAGTCAGTACTTGCAACATTGCTGCATATTGGATGACGCTGATCCACCTCTTAGCACGGTTCGGACAGCGGCATCTACGACCCAGAGGGCCGCTTCATACCGCAACTGTTCGAGGATTTGTTCTCGAAATGGGATAAAGATGGCGATGGAGCTTTGACACTTCGGGAGCTTTTCCAGCTAATGCACGGCCATCGATGCGCCGCTGATCCTTTTGGGGTAGGTCTTTTATCTTGGTAGTAAGTGTTACTTTAACATTAACGACTGCGTAGTGGGGTGCAGCCTTTTTTGAATGGGGAACGACTTGGATTCTGATCCAGAAAGACAACAAAGTCAATAGGGAGGATCTACGGGCGGTATACGATGTAGAGAAACCCATTTCAACTACGGGGTTATTACAGCACGGCTAACGTTTGCTAGGGCTCGTTGTTCTGGAAAGTTCGCGAAGCAAGGAAGACATCAACTGGCTGGACGCAGGGCTGGGGCTTAGGAGGCGATGGGTTTGTCGGAGGGACAAAGGTGTTCTAATAGTCGTTGAGGAATTCTTTTCGTAGCCTCAAGTAGTGGATGGCTACAGGGATCGTTATGATTCTCTTACTAGCCTAACGAACCAGGCCACAATCTCAGGCGCTTCCGAGAACAAGAAGGAACGTATACACTTTGTGGTATTGTAGAATTCGAAAACAGATTACCCCTTGAACACTCACGCTTTCTTTCCAAGCGCCCCACCCATGGTGCGCTAAACCTGATTTGGCCAAAGACAGTCCCCACTATAACGAATCATATCTCGCAACGCCACAGACGTCACATGCAACGACTCCTGTGGATTCGAGATTTTCCCGTCTCCTTCATCGAATTAGGTTTACACGTTAACAACACAGTATCTAGCTTTAGGTATGTGCTCTGTGACAAATTTCGTTTCTACGACTATTATCATTTTATGCTCCCTGTTGTACAGTCAAATCATCTCGCCTGAAGCATACAAAGTCGGTCAAAACAATCGTTGTGCGCCGTACCCATATTATTTCGACAACATTGCCAGGAGCTCTATCCCATAACGACATGCAAATAGTCAGCTCAACCATCAACACACTCCAACACATATATCATCGCGACATGAGGACGTATACTCAATCCCAGATAAAATCTCTTCCTAGTCTGAATGAAACAACTGGAACCAGCAATATCGACTCTGATGATGTCCCTGCCACCGGTGTGCTGTACTATCAAAATCCTGGCACTCCCTGCTGCTAAAATTTGTAGAATTATACTCGCACAATGCGGTTGTATACATAGCGTTAGATCCTATCTTTCTGGTCTTAATGAAAACGACGAAGCGACAACGTATCTTCGTCCTGAGTTTATTAAGTCGTGAAACTTAGTTTTCGTCATCTATTAATATAAACTGCGTAACTTCTTTCTAGATATAGCCCGGCTGTATATCTAAAAATGAGATGTACTCTTATGGTTGATATAGTGACGATAATAGGACAGACGCCGAGAACGGAGGGCAGAGATATAAGAGTATAGGCGTTTACTATCAGATATAGTAACATTTCCTTAGAATATAGTTTATTATATCTAAATATAGATTAGAATAGTATTAGGTAAGGTTTGAGAAGCAAAATATAAACGTAGTATGAGTGAACTCTTATCGAATCCTTATATTGGCTATAGGGCGGGCGTTTCGGTGAGTATATGTAAAGATATACTACTAATCAGGGTAGATGCCTGTCAGTTAGGTAAGAGAATGGAA
>LACB01000611.1:0-14684 GCA_030142185.1 Penicillium thymicola
ATTGAGTTCCCCCTCTTCTCCATCCCCCTGCCAGACTCTGATAAGTATCCGCTATTCTTTTCGGTGACTACTAACCCTACCCGAGACGTAGGGATAAGATCAAAGAGGCTACAGGTGGATACACTAACTGGACCATGGTTGCATAGTGCCCAATAGACAGTGGAAGCCCTCCTATCCTATCCTTATCCGTGTGGGCCAAGTAATAGCTATTATTGCCTTCCCTTGCCCCCTCCTAGCTCTCTGTGGCTCTGTGGGCCGTGGGCTATATACTCGAAGGTTCAAGAACTATTGCCTGTGTAACTTGCTTCCCAGGGATGGTTGTTGAGTGACGATGAAGTATCTTCTCGCTTTGCCGAGGATTATCCCCGATGATACTGGCCGTCTTCACTCTCAAACTTTTAACCCTGTTTTATGCTTCCTTCAAATTAGAGAATTCCCAGGCTTATTGCTTTCTAGGTAAAACAATAGCGAGGAAGAGAGATATATATGCTAAAAATAGATGATATTTTCTTCGCTAATGGTAAACCCCACAGGCAGTATCTACTTAGGAATGGAATATTCATTGCGATAGTCACACCGTCAACATGTCAATGCTCAAAGGGTATCCAACAAACCCTCATTGACCTTGCACTCTCTTAAAGCGTTCCTCCGCAGCCCTCGCTCTGCGCTCTCTCTCCAACCGCATCCTCATCTCAGGCGTCATACCTCTAGTCTCCTCATCTCTCCTTTCGGCTGCAGACTTCTCAACAGCGCCCACAGTACGACCACCAGATTTGGTCGTTCTTGGCCGCGCCGCCTTCTCAGCCTCTTCGCGTTTCAGGCGATCCAAGCTAGCCTTACGCCGGGTGGATTCTTCCTCCTCGGCAGCTTTGCGTTCTTTCTCAGCCCGACTTTCAGCGTCAGCTTTGGAGACCGCTGATGGCACCTTGGCTGCTTCCCAGTCCCATTTAGACTCGCCGAGATCGTGGCGAGCAATGCGGAAGGCGTCGCGCGTGGCTCGGTCGCCGGTGAGTTCGAATGGAGTTCTGCCTTCGTGATTTACTGCCGTTGGATCGGATCCGGCTTTTGTGAGAAGGGCCGTGACTACGGCTGGTGCATCGAGATTTGCGGCGAGATGAAGGGGTGTGGGGCAGCGGAAGTTTTGTGGCGAGTCGGCAGGCGTAAAGGTGAAAGAGGGAGGTACGGAGTTGTTCATGATATATGACATAAGGGCGGGAACCTTTGAGCGGCGAACGAGTGCCTGTAGTTGGGATGTGTGCAACAGGGCAGCCTCCTCTTCTTTCGAGAGCTTCTGCTTCTGTGGTTGCGGTTTTGGGACAGGCGCAGATGGTTTTGATTCCTCCTCTCGCCGCTTAGCTTCAGCCGCAGCTAGTGCGGCTTCGTCCACCTCGCTGACCTTCATTCGGGTCAACTCCTTGAACGACCGCATGAGCTCCCCTTGAGTCGCACGGCGAGTATTGAAAGGGAACCCTCGTATACGGGGATCGTTCTGCCTGAGGACCTGTCCGTCATATTGGCCGAAAAGAGTCTTTCGATTTGTCTTTCCCGTAGCTCGGACGAACAACAGCTCCGCCGTGTCAATCATCTCTCGCCAGTCTGACAACACCTCTCTGATATCCTTCTCGAGTGCAGCCTCGTTGTACCGACGCAGGCTTGATCCTGCCGAATGAGCAGCACCGCGCGACGCATCACTTGCAGATTGCGAGCCACCCTGCTTTCGCCGCGTAGTGTATCGGTGGAACGTTTTGTGCGCAATAACCCGAGCCTGTCTGTCTTCAACTCCTCCTTGCTTTCGGTGGATCTCCGGTGCTAGCGAAACCAACATAGCCGCGAAGTGGCCACCGCCGATCATGCACATGAAAATGTGCGGACCCGAAGCAGCGGGATCTGGCACGTTGCTTGCCTTATTGGTACGCGCTTTGACTGGGGCAAGCTGTTTTCGTCGCAGAGTATCAACCAGGTGGGCGGGCTCGTCCTGCTCGACGCTTGAGAAGATGGCCCTGTAGACGCCTAGGGACTTGTTGGATGGCAATCCCGAGCTAGATAACCAGAATATGGGGTGTTTCGGAGTGATTGGTGTCTCAGTCATTTCCGGATCTTCATTCGGGTGGGACAGCTTGGCCTGCTTTTTCAGCAGGGCGGACAACGTTGTACTCGCGGCCCCCTCTGCATCCTCCTCCTCTGTCTCCGAGGACTCAGAACCAGATATAGACTCATCTAACTCTCCGATCGCCTTCGCGAATTCGATTTCCTCCAGAGGCACATTCCCCCGCAGCTGGGCTTTGATATTATACCGGTGATGGTCCGAGCGGACATGGCTGCGCTGTTCCTGTACACTAGCGTAAGAGACCCTGCAGAGGGAGCATAGGTTGGAGGTTGCGATCGCAGAGTCTTGCGCCGCTAGTTCGAGATCTGTCGAAGAGGGTTCGGGTTCTTGTTCAGCGACAGGTTGGCTTGTGGTTTTGGCCGTTAAGCTTGCAAGAAGTTCTGGCGGTAGATCGTACACTGGAAAGATCAGCGGAATGGATCAACGACGACATGGGGCTTCGTTTTTTTTTACCATAGAGAGGCCTTTTCAAGAGCTCCTCCATTTGAGTCGTGTCGACCATGATGGGCTGGGCGAAGAATGTATATTGAAACCGTGGTGCCCCTCCAATGACGTTGATAAGTGGCTCTTACCGCCTAAGAGCAATGCGGGCACAATGTGGGCTATGCTATGCTTTGCGCTCTTCGCCGTCGCTTTTATGTCTAGATGCTGAATCTGCAATGGATTTTGAGTCATATTTTGAAATTTGCTCAGCCTCATTTAGGACCTCGAGAAGGTTCTTTTTTCATGAGTAATTCTAAGGCTTATGGGCCGTGCTCGCAAATATCAACAAGTCGGCCTCCCGATTAGGAAATTACACCCGTGGACTTATGTATTCTCTTGTGCCTGGGGTATTGTATTTAACACCTTTATAGGGCTTCATTTGTGACGATCATTCTTTTCTCTGCCCCTATAGCTAGCTATGTTGTCCACGCATTAGTTTTTTTTTCTCTTACGCACCTATTGTGATCACATGATTTGATGATAAGAATCAAATAGTATGACGTCATTTCCGTCTCTTCACTTGATGTCGGTATAAGGAGTCTATCTCAATGAGAGGCTATGCTTTAAAATAAAAATTAATATACAATTAGGGTGTAATATGCAGAGATGGTTGACATTGACATGGCTAAACACTGGCGACTATAGCCAACGTTATTGTAATTGCTTTCTTTTGGATATATCTATACAATATCTAATTTATATGCTGTACAACTATATACATATGTTGTATTCGCCTTTCGGTGGTCTGTTAATACAGTTTGGATCAACTATAGTCTCTCCAATTTGAAATTTCCCGGTTCCCATATTGAACATTGAATGTCAACGAGACTGAATCTGACGAACGAATCCGAAGAGATATTCATACTAGAGTTATCAGGACTGGGGTATCAAAAACAGTAAGTCTCGTGATGTCCAAAGACCAGTTCAGGATGCATGATGGGATGCGAATTGAAATTGGAGTGTAGACGAAGTTACAATCTAGGCACTAGAAAACCATGAAGAGTATCAATAATAGGGGTGGCTTCTAAATGAGTTGGCGTATGTCTCATTAGCCAATGTCTTGTCAGAGGGTGACCCCAGGAGTGGTAATATGAGGAAGCCAGAAATCTTGGTAAGTAATCAACTGATCCTCCACCCACAGACGCCAACGACCAATTTGAAGGCCCATGGATTTTGAGTCGTAGGGTGTAGTGAGCCATTTGTAACAAGGATCAATTTCCAAAATGGCTCTTCCTGCAACGCCTGGTTCCTGACTCGATGCCTGCCGACTCGTACGTGTATAACCTAGAGTGATGCCATTTCCACCGGAGCCGGGAACAATGCTTGCTATATTTTGCGCGAGCTCTTGGGCACGCCTTTGATATCTGAATGTGGTGAAAATGCCAAAGTTTTGTCGATCCCAATTTGTGGCGAAGGGTGTGAGGACGAAGACTTTGGGTGCGTAGATTGCGTTCAAGGCACCGGGATTCTGATCAGTCCCAATCAGGCCAGTTACACTTTGCGCATATAAAGTCCCGTCTCGGAGGGAATTGAACGCAGTTATCATGAAAAAGTCGTCATCGGTTGGATTGAAAGCGTGGTCAACGAACACTGGGCTCTCCCAAACATGTGAAATGTACACGCCCTTTTCGGATGCTATGATCACTGCTGTACATCCGTAAATACCCCTCACTCCTACGGCTGAGGAACCAAATGATGGATAGTCAAACCATTGTGCTGACACTGATCCAAACTGGTCAATCCAGATTGGCGCCAACCTCTCGACGTAGCTGCTGTAAGGAGGAGAAGGGTCCCGGAAATTATATGTGATCAAGGAACTGATCATCATTCTCTCATCTTGACCGCTAGAAATACTTGCCTCAGATGCAAACTGTGTTGGACTTGCGACTCCACTACTTGCAGCAGTCCCACAACTCTCAGCTAGCAAAGTAGTGGTAATATCCGTTGAGATCAAGGGACAATTATCGATCGTGGTCACCACTCCAATGCCGGCACTTCTCAGAGGATATAGGCTCATAGAACTTAATATTTCCCGGGTATCGGAAGGACATGGTATTTGAGTATCACTTGTTGAGGCGAGGCTGAGAACTGCGGTTGTTGACCAAGTGTCGGGGTATCCAATAGTGGTAGGAGTACTTGAGGACGAGCAGGTTGTCGTGGAAATAGTGGAATTGTCAGTTATGAGATCCTCCAGGGTGCCGTTAGTGGCTTCGGCATCAGCCGTATGGATCTTATCTGAAACGAGCTCCAAGCTCTCGTCGAGATAGGACCATGTGGCAGTGATGTCTCCAATAGATCCCATTAAACCTCTCTTTTTCTTTGCACCACATTCCGAGGAGATGACAAAAGCCCACCTCGACCAGATGTGGAATCTTCAATCTCACTCTAAGCACCTTTGACTTGATGAAGGGTTAATGATCCGAGTGGAGTCGGGGACTGTAATGTGGAAGAAATCAGCAGACACATTCAATGCTGCTTCACGGCTTGGGTTATTGCTTCTAACTGGCGAAAGATTATTGGGGAAGAGTATGATACTCCTGTTAGGATGAGTGCTGTCAGATGGTTGTAAGACTCAGTGATTACAGAATAACGGCGACTAGATTCGTCGACTGCAGCAATATGGTAAATGCTAAGATAGAAAGCCCTGTGGACTTGCTAACCAAGCTAGGTAGTAGTGGTGTTGTAGAGAACCAATGTTCCCAGTGTTAATACTTGCTGATGAGGTCTCACTCTGAGGTAATGAAGCAAGTTTGATGCTCTTACTGTTCAATCAATGTAACTTTTGCATTCGATATTTTTGTTTCTGATGGAAGAAGTGGCGGGAGAAGGCTTTGTGGGGGTAAAGGGCAAAGTGCGCTCCTAGTGTCACTGATATTTAATGGGTATAAATTATATGATAGGGGCTAGGCTATGATGTTGAAAGAGCTGCATGCAGAGTTGCTGTTTGAGACAATGGCAACAAAGCTTGTTTGCTTGGGCTTAGGTACAATGGTATTGTGAGCATTATTATAAATACAAATACCTATCAATAAATAGCTAGTGGACCTTTCGCTTTGGTTTATAGACAGTTCAGTCTGTTTTTGACAATGAAGGGTATGACATTAAAGTCAGAAGTGAAGAGTCTATATTAACAACCTCATCTTACCAAGTAAGGAATTGATCCCAAGGGTGAGCTTAAATATGGAGTAGAATAAAGATGACAAGAATACACCTGATCATCAGCACGACTGGCTGCGGATTTTGTGTCGATGGGTCAATTGAGTTTTGAGTTGGACCAAAGAATTGAATGCAGTAATGACTAGAGTAAAGAATATGTGTTCTATACGCATCTACACGCACCAGATTTTCCCCGCGATAAGCTGTCTGCCTCGCGATATTTCCTAGGCGATAAAGGATGGGCTCTACAGGCCCCACGGACCCCGCGGGATCCGCGGACACCGACGGACAGGAAGGCTTTCTAGTCCACCACAATTTCTTTGTCCACAACCTTCTCAAGTTTTACTTACACATATCTTTGCCATTACTGTTCAGTTTGCTGTGAAGCATGTCGGGGAACTTCGAGCACTCTGAGGATTATACTTCCCTACATTCGGGACGGGCAGTAGGAGCTCCACACATTTCATAGCAAGTTGATATGCAAACTAACTTCCAAGTGTGATCGATGTCGCAAACGAAAGGTTAGAGATTGGTCTACTATATTTATTATATATTGCAGTTTCTGAATTATAGTATCAGATACGTTGTGATAAGACGTTCCCTTGTTCAAATTGCCGATGCGTGGGATCAGACTGCAAGACATCCAACCGTGCTGTTAGACAGAAGATGTCGCGAGTTTTGGTATCATCTCAATAGTAAGCTCAAATATATCGAATAATGTAGTGTCGTATGCTAATTCTAGTATCTAGTGAAGAGAAGATTGATCTTATCGACAAAAAGCTCAGTCGACTGAATCATCTTGTCGAGTCTCTTATCACAGACAATTCAGTGGGATCGATGGGCATCTCTCTCAATCGCCAAGATAATTTGAACTCTATATTACAATCGCAAGATATGCCATCACGAAGCACGCCTGTGGGCTCACCTACCTCGGAGGTAATCACTATAAATGCTCAATTGTCCAACGATCGAGTCGGGGCGTCTCCAAATGAAACCACAAACGAAGTAACACTAGGTGAAGGGCAGTCTTCACTAAAAGCCCACTCAGCGTTTGCTATTGATTTTGCGCACTACGTCGTCGGCTCGAGTCAACCGTTAGGACAAAGTAACCATGAAATTGGCAAACTACTAGACACGCTACACCATATAAAAAGTGCATCCGACGACCTCCGTTTTTCGTTAAAGCCTTTATTCCCCTTGGTACATGCGACGGCCTCTCCGAATCATGAGAAACATACTATGCCCCCATTGAGAGCCGTTGTCCGACTCTTGCGAGAAGCCGAAGGTACTCTTCACAATTATTTGTGTATTCCCGTACATACTGATTGCTTGTGTGCAGACAAAAAGAGTTTCATATTGCGTGCATTATGCTATTTACTGGGCCCACGAAGTCTATCAGATCTATGTTTGAAGATTTACTTTTCTTCTGATTACTCGGATGCAGAGTTTATCATTGTGAACGCATCTTTGAATTGTGAGCACGTCGATTTCTCGACGACATAAAGAACTAATAAAATATAGGTCTGGCCTCTGACAGGGTTGTCGGGCAGAATGACACTGAGGCTTATGACGAGCACAATAAACTGGTTCTTATGTGTCAAACGAACCTGGAGACGGCGCTTTCAAAGCTTACTCTCTATGTGAAACATAGCTACGAAATGGTTCTAGCTCTTATTCTAGGTGTATGTCGCTATCTGTCGTCCCGGACGCTCCCCTCATGCTAACATAGAGCTCTAGATTGTCTATGCCATTGATGTATGCAATACGTCCCTAGCCTGGGTCTTGGTGGGGACATCGTACCAATGCTCACATTCCCTTGGATTCCACACTCACTCAAATAGTTCAGACCATTCTTCACATGGGCCAGATCGCAAGCGATTGCTCTTTTGGGCGGTTTATTTCTTTGAGAAGAATTTGTCGGTCCGGCTCGGGCGTTCCTCTATTATAACGAACTGCGATATTACAGTTCTTTCGCTCGAAGGTCTGGAAGTATCGGAGCGCCATGCCATTTGCTATGGCTACCAGATGGTAAAACTGGCTAGCTTGGCTGGCAGGGTTTACGAGCAGCTTTACTCAGCAGATGCCCTTCGTGTGACAGCTGATACCCGGACCCATAGAGCACTAGAACTATCGCAAGAGCTCCATGGATATCGCGCAGAGGCGCGTGACACAAATGTTTGCCCACCTATTCTTGTTCATTTTCGGCGGGAGACATTAACTGACCAATGAATTAAACAACGTAGCAACTCTGGGCTCAGTCAAGCGGGGACGAATGTGAACGAGAGCAGATTCACTTTATCTCTGCAAGTGACGAAGTTCTGCGCCTTTCAATGTTGACACTAATCTACCGAGCTATGCCCCCAGAGCCTAATTCTGAGACAACCTTGGGCCTAGATTGCATTACCTCTGCTAGATGTGCCCTTGAATCCCACCAGGCATTTATCCGCGGCTTTGAAATGCAAGCTCCCTCGTCACTTCTATCACAATACGTCAACTGGTATGTATGGATGGAGCTTAGGCTTTAATTATGTCAGTAGTTTTGTACTTTGTACTGATATCTGTGCTTTCAGGACCATTTTATTCACGCCATTTGTTCCTTTCATCGTTATGTTCTGCCATACAATCGAAACAAGGGACAAGGAAGATTTGAGTCGAATGTACGCCTTCCTCAAATCTATTGAGTGCGCCTGCCAACATTCCAATGCAATTGCCAAACACCATCATCTCTTTGGAGTATTGTATAGCGTGGCGTTGCGCTATACCGAACTAGGATTACCGCCCTCTCCGATGGGAGAGGAGCAATTACAACTCCTACGTGAGGTAGATGCACGTTTGAGCGCTCTCGGGCTACAATCGCAGACGACATATTTAACTGGACGCCACACAGGGGGCGTCGACATTTGATGTCATCAGTCCAGCCGAGCGTGGAACAGAATCGAGCTACCGAGGGAAACAACTGGACACAAGAATCGTGGCTTAGACGCTGGTTTTCTTTCAATCAGCAGATGATTGGCCTATTCGATGATAACGATTTACCATTTTGAACATGTATTCTTTACATCTTTTCAGTTCAAAAGGTATTGGACTGTTGTAATATCGTGTAACTTCGGCATATTGCCTCTATGTAGTTTCTGGTAGTCTGTTGTGGGTGATTAGTCTATATATCATAGTGGCAGGAAGGGGTTGCCAAACCTGGGGCAAAATTGGCTACCATAATAATCATCTATATTTCGCTTTTACATCTTAGCATAACTCATTGGATAATTCACAGATATTGTCAGGCAGTAATTTATATACACAGTTATCCTCTCCCACTTCCACCAAGGTTTACTTCATCTTTGTCATAGTTGAGCATTCGAATGTTAATTTCTCAAAGCCCCAAGCCCTAAGGTAGGCTTCCGTAGGGGACCCAGACCCAACCCTGACACGGGTTGGGTCCGGGTCCAAAATCTCGACCTAACGATAGGTTCTGGGTTACTACTATCAACCCGGACCTACCTAGGTAGGCCAGGGCCCTAATCGGGTTATAAATAAGATAAATATACTAAGGAATCTAGGCCTTGTCAACTCCCAAATTTACTCAACTAGTTAGACTGCAACAGGTTAATTGAACTTTGATTGATTGATTGAACCGCCATCAATCTAAAGCTTTATGAACATTACAAACATTACGAGTTAACACAGTAATATCCAGGCCTGCCAAGTATATCCTTATATGGTACCTATGCCCAATTTGACGTCACGTCCTAGACCGTCCGTCCTCCGCCTACTAACCGAATCAGAACACTAACTATCTACTTCAACCCAGCCTTCCCGCTAACAACCGCACCCACAGGCCGGACACCCTCCCCTCCCACACGCATACGTCGCAGTCCCGCAGTCCTGCCACTTACTACACTTAATACAAGCGCCCAACCCGGCCTTAGCCGCTGTCCAGCACCACTCGCCCTTGTTCGTGTTCCCGCAGGCCTTCCAGCAATACCCACCAGAGCACCCATACGGCGCGTCCTTGTAGCACGCCCGTTCTTGCAGGGCGCTGAGGCCGCCCGAGCGAGCCTCCACGGGGCTGGTGTCTGTGTCCACCGTGCTGTTGTAGAACGAGGCATCCACCGCGTCGAGCGGCGCCAGCGATGCGCCCTTAACGTGCCGGTTCCGGCCGAGCGGGTGATCCAGGCATTTTACGGACGTCGCTGGGGGCAACGCCCGCGGGGAGGTCAGCGGGGTCGACGGTCATGACGTCGAGGTCGCCGCATTCGACGACGGGCTCTCCATCCGCGGCTCGCGGGGTGAGGGTCAGCGCGGAGGAGAGGGCGAGCATGCTGATAATGGTGATGGGGAGCTTCATCGTGGATGCGGTGGCCAGGGACGCTGAAAGGTAAGTGTGCTTATCGAGTTGGGGAGGAGAAGAAGCAGAATGGAGGACAAGGGGACCTACCAATTGTAGATGAGAGATGTGCGTTCTTGGGCAAGTGGAAGGACTGGATATCAGACTGTGTTGTTGTAAGAAGGATAGACCTAGCTGGATATATCTTGGATGGATGGGAATATGGTCTTACCTTTTATACCTCTTCTTGTAAAGAAACGAGCGTCTACATCCGAGAGACGGTACTACCATCCACGCCCCATGGCCTCCCGCCTCCCCTGAACTGATCACCGTACTTGGTCCTTATCTCGATGAGCAGGATTTTGATGAGCAAGAGCGGCCGCAGGTACAACGCAACCTCAGCCCCCGTTGACCCCTGGTTATACTAAACCAGCACCAGTCCCCGGCCTGCTAGTCGTGCAATCCATGTCGTGTAGGACTGGCGTGATGCAGCTAGAGAATGTCCGCATAGGTCTCTTAGTAGAGTAGATGGATAGCCTGGAGCAGCTGCCTGTTCATTCTGGTCTTTCCATTGTCTTGGGCTATGTAGAACCAGGTTTATTCAGTAACATACTGGCCTTCTAAGGCTTTCTGCGCCGACATACACTGTATATAGGGCAAGGCCAGTAGCCTCTCCCAGAGCTTTTGTGCTCAGGCAGGTTATCTCTCAGTCCAAGGATCTGTGATTAGTCTCTCAGAGCGGTTCTCTACCTACTTTGCTGTATGTTACTATCTCGCCATAGTCAATCGGACAGACCTCGGTGTGTCGAGCCGCTAAAGCGCCATCATGATCGCCGCCAACCAATCAACGCCCCCTATCGTCTATTAGTTCTCTCGAACCCTTAACGACTCAGCCACTTTGAACTGAGACACGGGAGCAATAGCGTCAGGCAAGAGCTTCCCTGAGTGCCTGTCACTTGGAAGTCTCGGCTCCGGAATTCATTATCAGTCACAAAAGGAGAGCGAAGGAAACCCCATGCCACTAGAGTGATTAATAATTGCGGCAACTTTGAAAGAGGAAGCAGGCCATGAGCCTTGACAGCTCAGCTTGGCCTCTATCTGAGACTATTTCCGTGGTGGCACCATGATTTGCTGTGTTAAAAACTTGATTCCGCGACCTAGTCATGTCAGGGATGTCAACAGAGCAACACCCCACAAAGTCCCCGAATTTAATTAAGCTCCCTGGGTCCCCAACCGATTAATACTATTTGAAAAATGCTTGTTTCCCCACTCCAAGGTCGGGCCGGTCCGGAGCACTATGATTGTCATGTGAGAATGGAGTTCTGGACCGTGTCTTTGTAATCCTAACATTACATTGATGAGCCTGGTCCTGCCATGCCCTTGCGAGCGGGCACTCTATTCTAGTCAGATATGAAAATTTCCTATGTGCCTGCCTTTGTGGATAAGAGCGGTGACAGGATGAGACCTCACTAACTGTGCTCCATGCCTCAACAGGCCCAGTGGTTGGATAGATCATTATCTAGAAAGTGACTGCCTTTGTCCATCAATGTTGTCTTGTGACCAGGCAGCAAACAGGGTACTCAGAAGACCAATCAGGCTGCCCGGGGCCACTTTCGACCACGTCGCCTGTTCGCCTGACGTCGGCGGTCTTAGCTGTATAAAGAAGCAGGCTCCTCGCCAGGCTAAGCGCTGAGATCCAGCACCGAACTTCACCACGCGCCTGCTCAGCACAAGAGTCTTATGTCTTACATCCTTGCCCGCTAGTAGCAGCCAGGATCAAGACCGCTGCTTCCCAACATATTAATATCTTCATTTCCCAGAGGATTAGCGCCTGCCACCTTCCCCTTTACACTCACCAAATACCCTTCCAGTATTCCTGCATGAGTTTCAAAGGTACGAAATCCCCTTCCTCCCATCTTTCTTTCTTGATCAGCCCTCTTTTGCTTTTCATCTTCCTTTTTTTTCTTTTTCTTTTTCCTCTTAGGCTAACTACACCACGCTATAAGGTCATCATCGCCTGATCCAACTCCAACATGAAACCCCTCACCTACCTCTCCCTCCTCCTTGGCATCTCTGTAACCACTGCCCTCGCTGCTCTCCGCCCAGACGCAACTCCCGAGGAGGTCGCCGCGGCGGAAGCTGAGTGCGGGTGCCTGGGCGTGATGAGGATCGACCCAACAGAGCTGCCCGAGGGCGTTACGATGGACGACGTCCGCATGTGCGCTGACCATCCGCTCGGCCCCGGGGCGTACCTGGGTCCAGGTCCTGGTGCTTTCGCCAGGTTCCGTCGGGTCTTGCCGAGTTGGGTATTTTGAGACGACAGCCCAGGGGCTGGGTCGAGGCCCTGTAGGTGGCTTCTTCTGCTCACGCGCGGGCTAGCTTTTCATACCCAGTTTGGTTGCCTGCGCTGTGCGGTGGGAGCAGCAGTTTGGGAATGGAACTCTTGGAAATGCATGGTGTTGTCTAATATTGATTTTCGGAATAAGCTTGATTGATATAGTCTAGCTGGAGAATAGTATTCAGATATAACAACATATAAAATTCAATGATAATGACATTTTAGGAATTTCCATTAAGTAGTAGATATGTAACTATTTCCATATCGGCCCAGTAATCACTCACCCACGCAGCGTATATAGAAGGGTTGGTCTGCTGTTCTAGGGAACGGACGTTGAAATACTTGCATTACAGGACCAAAGGTCATCGTCATGTACACCTACAGGCAATGAATTTTCAGGTGTTAGCACAATGCTCGCTTAACACTATTACCTTCTACATCTATTTCCGCATTTGTCCCAGATACCCTGTCTACTATGGTCATCTCCAATACTAGGTTGGCTTCGATGGTCAAAATGTCTTCCTCAATAGTCTAAAATCTCGAGGATAGGTCTTAGCTTCCGCAGAACCAATCATTGTTTGCGTACTAGTCTCTAGCACCACGAAGAGGTGTCTATCTTTTCGCCAGAGGGAGCAAACACTAAAGTACTGGACTTTCTCAAGGTCAAGTAGAGGAGAACAGAAAGTATTCTGGATTCTGGCATCCTAAATCCTGGGGACTAATCTTTTATGTTGTACGTCTGTGGGGCAGTCGAGGGAATACAGCTTAAAGCGTCTATGGGTTAGCGTGACGGGGATAACCTAAATCCGCGAGCAAATGCTCGGCCCTAGCTTTCTAGGATAACGTGCCACTTAGAAGTTTAGCATCCCTTGAAACATCAATAGAGAAAGACGCCGAATAGCAGATTGCGGCTATCAGACCGTTCGATCTATAGACAGCCTTTTAGCTATTACGGAGCAATCTTAGCGATATAAGTAGTTCCGGAAAATAAATCATCGGGCACTAAAAGTGATAGTATTAGATATACTAGATGATCAGTTGGTCCACCTCCTATAGGTGTATGAAACTGTTCATCAGCTCCTCTCTCTACTGAGCGAGGGTGGTGGGATTCATCGGGGTTCCGGCAACCGTATTGGATAATGCTCCTGAACCAGCAATTTGCCGTAATATAGAAGGCGTCGACGTATCGTCCTCTGTCAAAGTAACACGCGAAACACTCGAATAGTGCCGGAGCCTATTAGCAATTGGTAGCCAGATAGCCAGGTTGGTTCAACCATATTGTCGCATCACGTCTAGACACGGAAATGATAGTTCGACTCCAGTAATAGTATAGATGTTAACTGCGCCACCAGCTATGCATTTTTTTATTTTCGCGCGGCTGGCGGAGGCAACATATACGTACAAGCGATGGTAGACCCTACACTTGTCGTATTGCGGTCGCGGCTAGTCACACTTGATCTTGCGGTCGCGACAGGCTTTATAGGCCCGGATCTCACGATGCCTAAATATTTTGGGTCGATTCAATTGAGACGCTGGGTTCCTGGAGTGTTTGATATTTAGCTTTGGCTGTGTCTGGTACGCTAGTCTTCGGGATAGTGCCTGTTCGATTTCTTGCGGGGAACGTAGTGACCTGTTAAATGGCATTTATAATAGTGATTTGGGATGAGCGGGCACCTACTACCCGGTGTTGGTGGGCCACACTCGATCCCAAATTTCCAGAATTAAGTATCTTTTGTATGGCAACTTAATACAAAAGGTACATAAACGCGACATAGTCATAACCCCAATTTTCTCATCCCTCAAGTGTTGGTGGGCTTGGCACGATTAGTTGGACCCACAGTTGTCTTGCCCATTACCCGGTCCTTGCCAAGCAACCCAACCCCCATGCGGGTGTTGGGTTACCACACACTAATACAAACTCTTGCCTAATACAAATTTTACACCACCCACCATTTTTACTACCATTTTATACCCTACAAACATGCCTGAAAAAAACCCAGATTTGGAGAGATCATTGGCAGATGCCCTATCTGCATGGCATGCTAGAAAAAAAACCAAAAATAGCACCATTAGCGCGAGAATTCGGCGTTCCCTACACCCAGTTCTACAACCGCATTCACGGTCGGGGTTCTCGTTCGACGCGCCATGCCACCAATTCAGTCTTAAATTCGGATCAAGAGCAAGCATTAATTAGCTGGATCACTATACTAGATGATGCTTGCTCTCCACCTACCGCTAAGATGATAGAAGGGTGTGCAAATTCGATGATTCTACGC